>CAWYPQ010000335.1:0-84320 GCA_963965965.1 Trididemnum nubilum | reverse complement strand
CAAAAATTTTTGCGCAAAAAATTTTTGTGTAACAGTTTTTTGTCCATTTATTTTTGCAACGGTTAATTCTGTGGCATATATTTTTGTATATTTGATTAAAATGACTATTTAATTAAATATGCAAAAAAAACATTGCACAAATTAGGGAACACAAACAGCGCCCCATATGAAGAATTTCCAAGAAACATGTTCAATCTACATAAAACTGGCATTTCCACAGTGCAAAAGCCAGCCCAAATGTTTGCACAGAGTGGCACAAAACAAGTACGTTACATCACTTTTGAGAAACGGGCCGAAAATGTCACCATGTAAGGATGTGTAAGTGAAGCTGGAATTTGACTCCCTCCTGCTTTTATATTTTCACGTGAGCATTTTAAACCACATATGCTTAAAGAAGCACCAGCAGAAAGTCGTGGCTTAGCTGCCTCATCTGGTTGGATGAACAATGAGCTATTGCCTAAAGTTTTAAAACACTTGTTAAAATTTATGAGTGTGTCAAAAGCAAACCCTGGCCTGTTATTACTGGATAACCATCGAAGTCACTTTGGGCTAGAGGTTATAGACTCAGCAGAAGATAATGGACTCTCGATATTAACCTTTCCACCACAATGCAGTCATAGGCTTCAGCCATTATATGTGTCTATTTTTGGATCATCTCTATGCTGCTATAATGAATTTGCTGACAACTGGATGACATCATAACCAGGAAAATCCATAACAATATACGAAGTGGCAGAGCTGGCTGGATTTGCTTACGCAAAAACTTTCAGCCCCAAAAACATTTTCTCTGGATTTAAATCAAGTGGGATCTATCCCTTCAATCCTGATGTCTTTCATGAAGCGATGTTTCTACCTGCTTCAGTGACAGACATTCCAGTTGCAGCCCCTGCTTGCCATGATGCACGAGCAGACATTTCATCAGAACTATGCAGTTCAACAGCATCATCCACAGAAACGGATGAAACTTTGCTTTGCATTATTTGTCCACATGCTGAGACTGTATCTAAGCCTACTGCGAGAGCAACTAAATGAAAATCTCACCAGATGAAATCCTCAATTATCACAGATAAGCCAAATAAAAGTTCTGATTCTAGTGAAATTGAGGTTGTTTTGAAATCAGATGATGTTTCTATTGATTTATCATCCAATGAGGAGTTCAATAATGCATTAAATGTGAGCAATGTTTTTTCCAAAGTTTCTCACAATACCTTTGTTGTTGTTAAAGTTTTTAGGCCAAGTAGTCTTAGAAACTGCAGAAATTTTATTGCCAAAATAATTAGTGGACCTGATAGTGACGATGATTATGAAGTGGCATTTTTAAAACGATGCTAAAAAGTTAAAAGTGGGTTTATATTTCCAGTTGAAGAGGATCTTTCAATTGTTTCTTACTGTGATATTATTTTTCTTTTACAACCTCCATCTCCAGTGGCTCAAACAGCCAGACTGTCGAACATTTTTAGGCTTGCTGATGATTGGTCTAGGTTTAACATTGCAATCTAGACAATACCCTGTGGTCGAATAATTTGTTGTTGGACATATTTTAATTTATTTATGCTCTGAAATTCCAAATTTTTGCTGTTTGTGCATATGCTTGCTTTTTTTATACATTTTTTACTGTTACTTTTCTTCTGTAGTCAATACTCTGCAACAAATTTGATAAAAATAGACTGTTTTAAGCTGGAAAGTGTGGTCGAAAATAGGCTCACTGTACTTTTGAAACTGGATGTGTTTTATGTAAAAAAGTGTTTTGATTACTGACATAGTGGTTCATTAGTCCCACAAATGTGGGATCAATAAACCATTTTAGTGGTACAACTAAATCCTTTGTCACTGCTACAGAAATAGCATTTTGCAAAAAAGGTTTGTAGATTAATAAGTAACTTCATTGGCCAGTATTCAGTAAAGTTTGGTAACATTTCATTGTAAAATACTACTGCTATAGCTGAAAATGTTGATTTTAGTTCCTAGGTCCTATATCTCCCCTAGTAATTTGAAAAGAGAAATGGTGGACTATGGAGTCCATCTGAGAAACTCTTCCATCAAAAACGTCTGGTTGAAGCTGGAAGAATTGCCAGAAGGCTAAAAACAAAACAACTTTTAACACAAAAACTGAAAAGTAAGAGACTTGCTTGGGCTCACAAATACAAAACCTGGACCCTGGATGACTGGAAAAAAGGACTTTTCTCACATGAAACTCATTTTGTAGTGGGAGGAAAGCATGTTCAGTATGGGAGGCGCACTGTAGGAGAGAGTGTAAAACCATGCCACATCAACCAGCAAGTAAAACACACAGCAAAGAAAATGTTTCGAGGATGCTTTAGCTTCAAAGAAGTTGGATCGCTTTTTCCTGTTCAGAGAATGATGAAAAGCAACCAGTATATTAAGGTAATCCAACAAAGAGTAATTCCAGATATGCAAAAGGCATTTTCTGATGAGAGTGGTATCTTTTAGCAAGATTTGGCACCATGCCATTCCTCAAAAAAGTCTAGAAATTTCTTTCTGACCACAATATTTCAGTTCTAGATTGGCCTGGTAACTCTCCAAACCTAAACCCAAAAGAAAATTTGTGGGCCATTACAATGAGTTGAGTTAAAGAGCAAGACTGTACCACAATGACCAAGTTGATAGAAGCTACAGTTTCTGTATGGTATAAGGATCACGAAATCAAGAATATCAGTGAAAAACTTGTTATATCCATGCCTGAAAGAATTAGACAAGTTATCAAGAACAAGGAAGGCCAAATCAATTATTAATAATGCAGCTAAACTTGCTGCTTATCGTTACAAAAAAGTGCAAAAAAATTGAAAACAGGCTTGGTTTTTACAGATAGTTATTTATTTCAATACAGTTTTTATCTGGAGATTGTGGTGTGGCTACGCTTTCTATGGCACTCCATCTCATGTACAAAACATGATTTTTATTTAATTTTTTTTTTCCATACAAAACATCATGGCCTCATGAAAATAACCTTTAAATCATACAAAATCTAGTTTCTGGTCTTTTTAGCAATCATCTCTACACTTTCTGTTTTTCTTTACCATCGTGAATCATGGCAACAAAAAGAGACAACAAAAAGAGACCACTACATGTTAGTGGACCAAAGAGAGCTTCATTCTCTGCAATCTTTCTCAAGCCTGAGAACAACCTGACACTCCCATCCACCTGGGAATGTTTCAGATGATGAATGATGATGTTTCTGATTTGGGAGATGAAGAGTAAATTCCAGTTGCAGAGACATTGCTGGACAGCAGTTTTTCTTTAGAAAGTATGAAAAGTGGAAGCAATAGCAAAAATGAACACCCAGATCCACAATCCAGTACAGTAGATCAACAAGCAATAACACCATAGCAGTGCTTACTATGGCAACAATCAACATGGAAATCGAAGAGCAAACCAGAAAAATATTTGTGGATGTCAGTTGACCACGGTATTGTGGACAGATCACTTATCAATAAATATACAGCATACCAACCCATAAAAGGTTTCTGATTCAGCACATTATTTTTACACTTTGTATGAAGATGATATCATTGCTAGATAGTTGAACACACAAATTTGTACTCAGTGCAGCACACTGAAACTTCAGTCAAAACAAACATTATGCAAATCCAAATGTTCTTGGGCCTGCTAATCAATTTACATGACTGCATCAACCAAAAATAATTATTTTCAACAACGTTTTAAATCTTTTGATTCAAGTTCAAACTCAAACAATTTTATTCAAGTTCAACTTTGAGTTTGCAGCCATGATTTACAATATGTAAAAAACAAACCAAAAAAGTGGAGTTTTAAGTTCTTTGTTAGAGCAGGTGTTTTGTGAATTGTACCGTATTTTTTGGCTACTAAGCCGACCCGGCAAATAAGCTGAGGCCAGTTTTTAGCGCTGAAAATGAGGGTTTTTGCATATTATCGCCTAATTAAGCCGAATTAGAAAATTTCGTTAACTACCAGTACCTTTTTTTCTTTTTGCAACAAAGTTTGTCAGGTATGTGTTACATTCATTACACACCAGCGCTTGTCCTTTATAACCACCTTAAAATTGATCATACTTGCTCTTTTATTTAATTGCTGTAGCAGTGATTCTCTTCGCTCTTTTGTCCTCTTTCACACGTCAAAGCATTTACTGTAATGATGCACTGACAAAGTCATTTGTTTGCGTAAGCAATCATTACTGGTGCATGACTTCAAGCAATTGTTTTTTTAGCCGTAATTATCAGTGAATGACTTTGTGCAATTAGTTGGTTGTTTTTTTTAGCGAGAAAAGATGCCAGGTCCTGCAAAAAAAAGAATGCGTTATGATGCTGAGTTTAAACCGAAAGTAGTGGAGTTAGCTTTCCAAACCTCAAATATGAATGCTGTTTGCCATTACAGTGTGAATGAAAAACAGATTCGTGAATAGAAGAAAGCAGAAAACGTTCTGAAAAAAATGCCAAAAAAAATCAAATGTAATCAGAAAATTCAACCAAAATGGCCAAAATTAGAAGAAGATGTTGCAAAATGGGTAAACGAGAAGCAACAGAGTGGCCTGTTTGTTACGCGTGGAGATTCGCCTTTTTGCAAATTCGAAAATAAAGAAAATTCTATAGACTTTAAAGCAACTAACAGCTGGTGTACTCGCTTTGTGAATCGATACAACCTTGTGCTTCGAGAAAAAACTAAGATTGCGCAAAAACTGCCGAGAGAGTTAGATGATAAATCACATCCTTCCACAAATTTGTAACTGATCTTTGCCAAAAACATCAGTACCCTTTAAAAATGATCGAAAATATGTATTTCACAAATTGCTTGTGTACTTTTGTTGTCTGATACTTAACAAAGGCATTGGTATTGATGGAATATTTGCAAACTTTCAGTATTTGGGTGAGAATTTCTTTTTACTAATAGCTATTTGTTCAGAAATACTGGATCAACTGAATGTGGATTAAATCCCCTTGCTATTTGCGAATTGGAAAAGCATACTGGAACTCAACCATAGCTTTAAATAAAACCGGGTTCATCTTTTATTGATTGGGTAGCCTTGAAAAAGGCTGTTTTAAGGTTTAAATGTTTTCGTCTAGCTCTCTTCAGAAACCATCGCTAGAAAAAGATAGAATGAAAGAAGTGGTTGACCGAAAAGACTAGAGAGGTAGTATTTTATGACAAAGGAGTTTCCAAAATTGTAAAATGGGCACATCTGAAAAAGCATTTTGACTTAGAGTGGGGAAGTCTTTTAAAGCTCTCCGATTTAAATGAAGTTTCAGTTGCTCTCAAACCAGTTGAACAACAACGGGTATCCACATGTCTGAAAGTGTTCTCAGAAAAGACCATTGCTGAATCATCCTTTGCAATTTAAGGAAGAAGTGAAGGACACTGCTGATTTTATTCACAAAGTGTTGAGTTGGTGGAAGATTTTGAATGTCAAAACGTGCAATGCAGCTACTCAACAAAACGACCATTTACCAGCTTCTATTGACAATCCACAAGATGAACGTTCGACCTTTTTGTTACAATTTGGCGATATGGCCATGAAAATGGCTGGCAAGCAACGCTGCTGCATCAACCAGATCACGAAAGACACAGCAGCTGCAATCCACCAAACCTGCTATGGTATAGTTGATCATTGCAGACACCTGCTTACAACATCGCAACAAAAATATGTTCTTCTTGGACAGTTTAAGTCACATGTTATAGAAAAAGAATTTTTGAAATTGCCGCAGGGCTCTGGAGGAGCATATTTTTTAACTGTCCAGCAAATTGTGGAAAAAGTTTGCATTAAGCAAGCTTTGTTTTTGCTCAAATCAAAAACTGATATTGATACCGAAAGCATTGTTTCTGGTCACCAATGTTTGGCTTGTGCATACAAGCTATCAGAGAAAGATTCTGAAATTTTGATGGTCTGGCTGAGCTGGAAGAATTTATTCCAGATGATGCAAAGATGTCTCTGGTCCACATTGCCGGGAATGTTACACAAAATGATGGTAATGCGGATGACAGCGAATTACTGGGAAACACTACCTTTTATTTTACAAGGTATGGCCAATTTACCCGATCTTTCGATCGTGGCGGACTGAAAGTTCCAACTGATGTAGTTTGCCAGAGGACATTTCTTTGCTTAGTCATATTTCAAGCAGTGAAAAACGATGCTTGTAGAAAATCTTTCTCAAACATTTTTGTTTAGTATATAAACGAATTCTACTCTTTCAGAATGCATGAACAAACATTGCATTGTTTTAAGTAACATTTTTTATAATAAATAGGTCATAAAGCTACACCTAGGTCAGGAAAAGAACCAGCCTTGAAGGTTTTAAAACTGTCCTAATTTTTTGTTTTTGGTTAATTACTCCATCAAAAAATTGTACGGCAATTAAAATAGAAAAACGTAAATTAATCTTCCACGCTGGGTTAGGAGATGGGGTTGGTTTAGAATTAGCATTAATGTAAAAGCTAGACTTGGATTTAAACTTTCCAAAACAATTTTCCAATGAAATAACGTTTAACGATTGCTTTTCTTTGTGTGCACAGTATAATCATAAGTGTTTGCCTCAATGTTTTCAAAAGTTTAAAACTTAATTACTTGTTGAAAAGTACTGTGTAGTCCTTTGCACTATTTCACTGAAATAAGGTGCATGAATAATATACAGGGTTGGCCAAAAAAAATTGCACCCTTAGACAAAGTGCCATAACTTTTTCTGCAAAGAGATAACAATTTACACTTTTTACCATTTTTTTACAACGATATATTGCGTAGCTGTGTAAAATTTTACAATGAAATTACAAGAAGTTATAAAATGACGTCCATTTAAACATTGAAGACTGCAATCTCTTTTCACAAAGTGTGTTCAAAGGTTTTTTTGCAGGTAACGTAACTTTTTTTATAATTGGCCTTTCTATACTCATTGTGACGTAACAATGCCTGAATGCAAACAAATCTTTTTTCAAATGATAATAACTTTGAAATACCAAGTTCCACGATGATAACGCCATCGATGGGTTTCGATCTCGTGTGCGGTTGGTGATTGCAGAAAACGGACAACACATTGAAAAATATTGAACAAATGAACAATCGCTTACTATTTGTGCCATGTTAATTTTCATGCAATTGCAGTTTGTGATACTCACTATTTGAACACCGGTAATTTTGTTATTTTACTAAAATTTTTAATAAAATTTTACACAGCTACGCAATATTTTGTCGTAAAAAAATTGAAAAAATTTTTAAATGTTATCTCATTCCAAAAAAAAGTTATGACACTTTGTCCAAGGGTGCAATTTTTTTTGGCCAACCCTGTAGTATTAATTCTGGCATTATTTGTGCATATATAGATGGACAATACCGTTTTTAAATCTTACAAACAACAGTATTATAACCTATTTTGTAATAGATTTTTGCCTTAAACTTGTCATACAAACGAAACTTTGTTACTTTGCTTTCAACGCTCCCAAACGTTACTGTGAACTCCTGCAATTTATGTAACTTACACTGTTTACCGCAACATATTTTTAGTCTTTTTAAATACAGTACTTGTGGTGTTATGCTGCAATTGATTATGCATCCTAATCATGGTGTTGCTTTCTCTGTGTTTTACGGTGTGTCACTTGCATAGCTCTGTAAGCTGTAAATGTGCAATTTAGCATATGTTGTTGAAAGTTATGATGCAAGGTTTATTTAACACAATTTTTGTAGGTAGCAACAGTCACATATTGCGTTGTAATTCTATTCGTTGATGAGTATACTGATAAATAATAAGTTGTATTACCAATCATTGTCGTTTTTAAACTGAAATGTACAAGTTAGAACGAACTAACAAGCAAAAACTGCACCTAATTTGGTCAAAAAACTACTAACCGTGCGATCAATTTATTTGCTTCCACGCCTGACTGCACAATCGATAAGCCTCCATAAATAGCCGCCGCTTGCATGATGGCAAGGCCTATTGTTAAGAGCGCCATGGGCATCTATAATAAAACTTAAATGCCTTCAAAAAACACATTTGAAGTCAGAAATCGAATTTTTTTGTGGAAAGTCAGAGGAAACTTTGTGTAGTCAAAATAGTTGCTGTCTAGTAAAAAAGAAAGTAATAATCAGAGTCACAAGTCGAAACCGAGGTATAGGATCATTTTGATTTAAACTAGTTTGCAATCATATCTGAAGTTCACATTACACAATGTACGATTTAGAATGAAATCGATTTGTTTTATCCTGGTGAAAACAAGCGCACTTTGGCCAAGCCTACTAGGGAAGGACTGATTTTTACCACCTGAAAATCTATTGTGATTGCGCAGCATCTGCTGGCTAATGGGGAAGCGAAAGTCACATTAAGAAGTTTAACTCAAGACGTTTTGAAAGCTTTGTTTGGTAACTTGGTAAGCCAATTATCTTCTAATTTTTTTTTACGCGTAAATGTTGTTCAATGTCTGAATTTGAAGCAGAAGCAATACAGTTTTTTAAAGTTGGGGGTAACCATTAACCCTATTCAAGAAGTCCACTCGCCTGCCTAATATATTTATCTTTATGAGTACAATAATCTTAGCACTCAACGTCAACAAAGGAAGCTGTGCGTGCCAGTCTTAAATCTTAGTTATTTGATCCAACTTGGAAACAAAATTCCAACTCAACTCTTTGCAGGTCAGGCATTTTATCAACTCTACTGCTGGATTGAAGATTCGTTAAAGTAGTACACCCTCTCATCATAACCGGTACCGTACGACGTATGTCATATATATATCCTTCATTGTTGCTATTTAGAGACCGGCCATGCGAAGAAACACAATTCCAGAAGTGCATCAAGAAGGATTTTTAAAGCAAAATATTTCGCAAATTAAAATGATCAAAAAAACTAAAGGCGGTAACACATTTGGAGTGACAAATCCTTGGAAAGAAGTTTCCAATGATACAACGCAATGATCCAATTTCTTCAACTTTGTAGTTATATACTACGAGGCAATAAAACAGCCTATGAAGCTATGAAATTTGCATTTCCTTGCCAGTAGGCCAACTAAAGCAATACCGGTATAAAAAGCCAGTAGCGTAACTTTTAGCTCAATCTGTCAATATTGTATACCCATATACTACATTATACAAGTATATTGTATAAGCATGCTCTAAAAAGTCTTGCGTTCATACATTTCTCATTAACTTTGCTGAATTCACCATCTAAGTTGTGCCTATTCATGAAACAACAACATACGTGAACGCAAACATTGCTTTCTGCGACCTAATCAGTTGTTCCCTTACCGGGTTCAGTCAAGCATGATCTGTTTTTTTGCAGCATTTTTGGTTTACTCAGAAGTATATGGCAAGTTCAATTAAGAGTGACAAGGTTACTAATCCACTAAGTTATCTATGGTGCCATTCCCTTAAGACAATTATCACTAAGGTTTAAGCTGACAGTCATGGTAGCAAGCTCGAAGTACAGCTAAAACCTGCCAATGGGCATGAAACCGAAAGAGATATTCATAACATCATACCTCTTGAGAGCTTTGCTGGTCATGAATAACCTTCCATAACATTGTTATGTGAGTATTGCTGAGTTTTATGATTATGTATTTTGCTTCTCTGTAGACCTGGATCAAATTCATACTAAAAGAGTAAATTTTTTTTCCGCGTTTCCTTTACTACTCCAAAATTTATTCGAGAGAATGTTGAATAATTGACCCAGTTTGATATGGATTGATTTGTAATCCAATCCTTTTGCAGCATGTTTCAGGTCGTTAGCCTGTTTTACTGGTTGTGTGACCTGGGACTCTAAGTGTGGACTGATTGTGTCAATAAACGATTCTATTTGAATACGGTATTTAGGTCTAAGGTTTAAACTGAGTATTTTCATCAAGAAAGAGGCTAGGTTAATATTGTCAATGCTGGTGCTCAAGTTTCAGAGCTTTTCTTTATGCCTACTTTTATGATTGAGAACTTGAACCTTCTGAGTTTTGGATATCTTATTCTGTGCAATCAAGTTTATACAAATTAACAAGTACCGATATGTTGAGCTAATTCCGCTAGCTTGTCAACAGCAATTACAGTGAAACCCCGGTTGGCGACCACTTTGGTAACACAACCACGTCTTTATCAGGACCACTTCAGTGCAGTCCCAAATAATTTGGTAATGCAAAGCATTTTGTTCCAATAACACAACCACCACAGTTTCCAGACCAGGACCACTATATTTTGTTATAAAACTGCAAATTTAACTTTGCTAAAGTGACCACACATGCTCCATAATTTGCTTTTGTGACCAAAACAATAAGGTTAAATTTCTTTTGAGATCAAAACAATATGGTTTACTTTTCTTTGGCTGCATATGATGACAACAGACATTTTGGCTGCATAATACGACAACTTACCTAATGACTGGAATAGGGTTCGAATCTCTCAATTTGAACAAAATATAGATTCAATAACTTTCTGATAGTTTCAAAGAGCTTGGTCTCCTAACGATAAGTGGGCCTCTGAATCAAAACAAAGCTCTTAGCTTTGTTAAATCTCTGAAGAAAAGATGGCTTTGAAAGCAAAATACTCCAAAACAAAATTCGCTAACACGACCACCCCACTAACGCCACCACTTGAGACAGTCCTATGCGTGGTCAGGCAAGTGGGGTTCCACTGTACAATAAGCTAGCAATCATGCAAGTACCAGTAACTCAAAAATATGAAAACATTATGATATCAAGAACTTGACTAGCGATGTTATCACAAAAATGAAAACAAAATATTTACAACCTGCTGATATCCAAAATATCTTGCATCGCCAACTTGCAACAATTGTAGGACTCAGACTTTGGCAAAAGTATGCTTATTTGAAAATCCAAATGAGTTATTAATCCATGATGTTCAATGAATTCCAAAATCTGACACAAATATTGTTGTTGCTCAATTGAATAAATAACCTCAGATTCCATTTCATCTTTTAAGTCTGTAGATGCTAAAGCATCCAAAAATATAGTACATTGCAACGCAATTGCAGACATCAAACAAAATAGTTTTTTTCCAAGGCAATTACACTGCTGCAATCGCTCATTGATCATAAAAACATCAATTTTAGCAGCTTCCATCAACTCTGCGATATTCAGTAGTTTTTCCATCACATCTTTTTCTTCAAGTTCTAAAAACATAAAAATAATACTGTAGAGTGTGACACTTTACACCAATAATTGTTAATTTGTATAGGGCATCCCCCCAATGCATTGGTCAAAAGTTCATGTCAAATAGGGATAATTGTTTGAATCACAAAAAACTACAAAATTAGTTAATTATTTGTAACGTATTTTATCTTGCTAATTTAATCTTATATTAACACGATTTTTACATTTTCTATTAATTAATTTTTGCATGAATTATAAAATCAAACAATTAGTTTACTTTCATGGCATACATACACTGGTGTTAAATCCAGGAGGGCTAGGGGGGTGCCCATTTGGGTCTGACAATCAAGGGGGCAAAACTTTTCTTGCCTCCTCGGTTTTGTTGAATGGTTTACGTGCTGCCCAAGCAAGTTAAAAAATGAAAAGCCAAATAAGAAGTAATTTAGGTTGTAAATGATTAACATTTCAAGTTTTCTTGATTTGCAGGATCAAATATTTTCGCTAAATCGTAATCGAGCGGATTAGTAAAATACAACTTTCAGATAAGTGATGCAAAAATGACGAACATGATTTTTCAAGTATATATTGCAAGGAAAAATCTACATTGCTATTCTTAAATTCCACAGTTCAAACGCAATAACAGTTCAAAATATTAATTGATCAAACAGTGATACTAATTGCACCGTAGTTGATTGGTTTTACAGAACTTGAGAATTGCTTAGTTTAAAATGTTCAAATCGTCGAAACTTTTCATCTAACACTTGTTAAGAACAATCGTCAGAAAGAAAAGCGCAGGACAAGGAGAGGCTATTTCTGGAAAAAAGCCGAGCTGTGGTTGAGCCAACAAAAAGCATGAGTACAGCTTAAACATTGTGCAGTCATGATGCTTTCTCATTGGTCTTTTTCGAACCAATCACAGTTTGGCTTTTTCCTATTAAGAGTCGTTCTTTTTCCTGCACTCTCCATCCTGACAATTCTTCTTGACAAGTGCCCGACGAAAAGCTTCAAATATATGAACATTTTAATCAATGCAATTGTACAATAAAAATTCAAGCACTTTTAATATTTAAAACCTCACTAAAAAAGTATGAAAAGTAATTTGCAATCAGGAGATCTCAAGAACAATTGAAATATATGAAAAAAATTAAAATGATAAAAATTGGTCAACGTTTGCTATGCTGAATGTGCAAAGAACAGAGGTGGACAAAGCGCAATTAAAAGTGCAAAGTGCAACTTCTGCAATTGTGTTAAGTTGCGTTGCACTTTTTTTATTTTGGAACATTGCGGAAGTTGCGTTGCGGAATAAAGCCTTTAAAATTTGTTGCGCTTTCAATTTTTTTTTGGGTTAAAAGTTCAATTTTATACATTGAACTTAATTTTACTCCATTTCCATCGCAATATTGATAAATTTCGGGCTTGTTTAGCAAAGTATTTACTCTTTTTCAGTCCAAAATTGCATAAAACGCAGTATTTGCATTGTGTTGTGAAATTTTGATTGAGGAAGTTAGGTTGCGCTTTAACTTGGTATGAAAATACCGTTCCGCAATTGCGGAATTGCATTGCGCTTCAACTGAATCAAAAAGTTCATTGCGGAAGTTGCACTTCAGAAAGCAAAAAAATTAAATTGCGCATTTTGCGCTGCGTTTTTACTGGTTGAAAAGATCGTTGCGCTTTGTTGCGTTGTGCATTTGATATGTTATTTGCGGCCACCTCTGGCAAAGAATAATTTAAAAATAAACTACAGTCAATTTTCGTGCTGATAGACAATTACACAAATACGTCAGTTTCAACCAAAACGTTAATTAGCCCAATGAAGTATTTTTCATAGTGTTCTTGCATTTTTAAAACAAATGTTACTCTGGTATAAGCACTCATTAATTCAAATCAATTTCCTTCATCGCTTAACAACTTATGTAACTAAGTTACGTCACTTAACAAAGCAACAATAGATTACACAAAAATATCAAATCAGCATCACAATTAAACAATGTTGCCAAGATGTAAGTATGCAAAATCAGCCTTACAAAATAACTTCTCCTCAAACACAGATTTGTAGAGCAGTGAATCAATAATCCATAAAATTGAACCCTGAACAACAGGTTTGGTTTTAATTTTAACATATAGTTGCAGGCCCGGTCTACACTTGGCGTAGAAATTGTAAGCATATGAGCGTATCCTTTGTTTTAACTACCTAGCACATTAGTAAGTGGCAAGCAGGGCATATAAAATTTCAGTTTAAACTTTGGATAATATTGCATGCTCCCGAATTAGAAATTCACACCAAATGTAAACCGTACCTTAAATATCTTTTTAAAGTTATGTGGAAATCAATGCCACATTGCACAAAAATGCTAATACATATCTAAATTCTAGTTTCTGGCTGTGCACACAATAAAGCACATCACAATAATACAAAGTGCAGTATTTTCAACAGATAAGTACATAATTATACATATATATATATATCTATGTATAAACAGGGGGGTGCAAAAGTAGGTATACAGTATTGTTGTTTCTTTTTTTGACCACTGTATACCTACTTTTGCACCCCCCGTGTATATACATACATAAAAGTTGACCAAGCTTTTCAAGCTACCAGTATTTGCGTAAAATACTAATTTTTCAAATACGATGTGCTTTTGTGCCCAAAACGATTGGGCAAGAGTATCTAAATTTTTGGTTGGGGTTTTTATGTTATGTGCTTCACAGTTATCAGTTGTTCCCTACGAAAAATATCTGATTGCTACACTTAGGCCCGGTCTTTACTGTATTGTAAAATTGTGAGCATAAGAGAATATTTTTACCTTACTGTAAACAAAAATTTGGTGCGCCTGGTATAATGCCTTACCAGCACACAAGCTACATGAGTGCCTGTTGGTTAAAATATTAATCTAAGAATACACTTGACTCGTACCCTCACAATTTTACACATAGTATTGAGTGTAGACCGGCTTTATTGCAAATACTCAATTTATAAAAATTAATTGGCATTATCGCACCACAACTACATTGTCGACTAGAACAATCTAATTACAAACATATAAACATGCGATTACCCTAAATGTTGTCACTGTGAACTTATCGCAATGCTCAAAACAGATAGGCAAACAGTAATAGCACTTGAAATAGTGACAATGTGGGAGGATCAGCTTGTCAGAAGGACACAAAAACTGCATTTGTCACTCCCACAAAAATGGTCAACAATTTTTAGGCATCAACATTTAGGCGACACTGATGTTTAGGCCCCAGAGATAAAAAAATTTTTTTCAAAAAAATATTTCATTTAAGAGAAACATTAATTTAAAAAGCTTTTATTTGAAAGAAACATACATTTTTTTTAAAAAAACAATTTTTTTAATTTTTTTTGTTTTTAAACGAATGTTTATTTCCAAATAAGCTTCTTTTCAAAAAAAAAAGTTTTTTAAACCAAAAAGTTTTACGTCAATTAAATAAATGCTAATCTTTTCGAAGCTTTTCATCTGATGCTTGTCAAGAGGAATCGTCAGAATAGAGAGCACAGAAAAAGAAGCAGTAATAAAAAAAAATTTTACCTCTGGTGCCTATAAGTCTCGGTGCATAAAGTCCAGGAGCATAATTGGCAGTGCCTAAACGTCTGCACCTAAAAGTCACGATCCACACAAAAACCACCTCAAACAAAAAATTCTTGCTCCCCTGAATCTCAAACAAAAAAATTTTCACCCTCCTGCTTTTTTCTTGAAAAAATCGACATCTATGCATACATACTTTTAGTTTGTTAGACTTTGAATTTTTGATGACAAATTAACGATCTATTGTTATCAGCACTAATGATCTATTGTTTGCAGTGCAAAAAGCACTTAACTAGCAATCTGAAGTGCAATTTGGTGACAATGTTCCCTCTAACTCTTTGGCTAATTGGCAAGTGCCCAGATTTTTTCAAAAAAAAGCTGAAAAAATTGTTTATACAATTATGTACTCTAAATTTTCCATGAATCCATTATTTGAGAAAAGTCATATTTCCGCAAAATTTTTAACTTCTTTAAACTTGTGTGTATCGTATCGCCAACAATTATTTACCCTTGATCCAACAAATCGCTGATTCACAAACAAAAATCAGCATACCAAAAACACTGTTTGGCAATCTACTAAATATAAGTAACATAAAAAGTAAACAGCACTCTCTAAAAATAATACGTAAAACAATAATTTAGAGCAATATAAAGATCAATCCTGCAAACTTCATATTTCCTAAATTTCTGAAAAAGTTGCTGTGAAAGTTCAAACGATCCATAATGCTATTTTGTCATATTCAAGACTTAAACACTATAATGAGATAGGAATGAGATTTGTGGGACATTTACAGCGCCTGAAAAACTTCACATTTTTTGTCAGAGAAAAAATTAACTAAAAGGCTGACCACTGTGTGAGACAACAAAGATAACGCAAGGCAATAACGTGCCACAAAATTTCCAACTGGAAACAGCAAGTTCCAGACATCTGACTCAGGAAATAGAATTTTGCAAAAAATGAACATGTTAAAATGCTTCAAAATTAAAGTTTCAAAAGCTTCAAAAAAGCAGAAGTAGTGTTGTACCAAAATAAATAACAAAAAATCAAAGAAATTAATGGATGTGAATAAGCAAAAATAATGAAAATCACACAGAAAGGAAAAAAATATATATATACAGTGCTAGTTAAGGGGGTTTAGGACAAGAGCACTTGGGACATTGCTTCACAAAATAAATAATGATTTAATGACAATTGATAATAAATAGTTTTGAGCCGTCGCGACGCGTTTCATCCTTGCTCAAGGGACTCTTCAGGCAACAAAAGTCAATTTTGTTTTCATTAGCCAAAACAAAAAAAAAAATTATTGAAATCGGCCCCCCTTACCATTTCTAGGCTATATGTCTTTCAGTGCAATATGGCTACTCCAAAACTTTTCGCCGACAACTTACCGACCACCATTACCCAGTAGGCTACTGACTCGCTACTTGAAACCTTCAAAATCTACCACCAATCAATTCCACTACCTCTTCACCGAAATCTTACAAGCTAAGCCTACTTACTGCTAACATTGTAGGTTTGGCCTGCACAACGTTAAATTTGAAGCCAATCAAAGAAACTAATACCGAACAATAGCCCATTATTGTCAAAAATACAAAATATCGCAAAACATTACGTATGGAGCTCTACGCAATGGAAAATTTTAATAAGAGACCCAAACCTAATTCCAATTAAAATTTTCTATTCACATAGCACTATAGTGGTAAATTAGTGGTAGATTTTGAAGGTTTCAAGTAGCGAGTCAGTAGCCTACTGGGTAATGGTGGTCGGTAAGTTGTCGGCGAAAAGTTTTGGAGTAGCCATATTGCACTGGAAGACATATAGCCTAGAAACGATAAGGGGGGCCGATTCCAATTAATTATTATTATTTTTTTGTTTTGGCTAATGAAAACAAAATTGACCTATGTAGCCTGAAGAGTCCCTTAAGCAAGGACGAAACGCGTCGCAACGGCTCAAATCCATTTATTATCAATTGTCATCAAATCATTATTCATTTTGTGAAACAATGTCCCAAGTGCTCTTGTCCTGAACCCCCTTAACTGAATTTGATTTACGCTCACCAAGTTAGTGGTTTGAGCACTCTCGATTTAGAAATCTCTTGACTATGACCCTTGTCTTAGCCTTTCTCAAAATTTTTATACAGTGCTAGTATATACTGTATATCTTTTTCCCTAATGAACAGGAGTTTTTTTGTTATTTTCACTCTAGCTGCAAATTTTTTGACGATTTTTGCAAGGTTGGTAGCAAATCTCTTGAAGAATCTTCACCAAACATTTTGCTAAAACCGGGCGCAAAATTTAGACCTAATGAATTGAGGAAAAGATACTGTGCATTTCGCAAAAAATTCAATGTGTAACTGAACAATGATTGGCTTAATTTAAAGAATGTGCTATAGCGATTATCTCTGTCTTAAAAAGTCATTGTAATACCGTAATCTTTTACCTATTTTCAATATAGATCTTATAGGCACAAAGTGTAAAATCTAATGATAACATCTATGATGTTACTGATGACGTTATTTATATTTTTTCTAAATAGTTTTTTGAAACTTTTGCAGTATTTTTTTGAACATGCCAATAAACAATAACTGATTTTTAAGACGTTAGGCACTGGTGTGATGCACGTCAATGATGATGTTATTCCGATTGGTAGTTGTGATTACTCCAGTGAATAGTATTTGCTTGAATCTACAAAAGTTAATTGGTGATATCTTTGTACGTGTGCAGCTGAGAAAACATGCTGATAGTAGAGCTGAACCAACTTTATTGAAGAAATACAAAAGATTGCAAACATTTGCTGCAGCTTTTTGAAGAATGTTAGCAAAGCAAATTATTTCCCAAACACAAAAGTAAGTTGGAAGAACACTAGCAATGGCAAGTGAAGCAAATAGTTTCCACTAAACAAAACAAGAATTTAGCTAAAACACTAGCCAGTTAAGCAAATAGTTTCCACAAGCACTGAAATAAATAAAAGCAATACAAAAAATCAAAGCAATAATAGACTTCCAAATAGCGAACTTAGTCACAAAATCAACATAAAATCTTTTTTGCCCTTGCTTGGTGACAGTGGGAGCAAGATTTTTTACTTTATCAAAATTTTTTATTCTCCCCTATTTGGTGGTACCATCTTGACCTTGGCAATGATATTGGATGCCTCAAATATATCAATATCATATGGAAAAAATTTTTTAAAATTATCATACATTATTTCTTAAACACAACAAAAGTAGGGAAGAGCATTAACAATGGCAAGTGAAGCAAATAGTTTCCACAAAACAAAACAAGAATAATTAAAACACCAGCCAGTTAAGCAAACAGTTTCCACAAGCACTAAAAGTGTAAAGTAAAAACAATAGTAGACTGCTAAATTGTAAAGTTATCCATTAAGTCAACATATAATCTTTTTCGATCTTGCCTGATGACAGTGGAAGCAAAATTTTTTACTTCATCAAAATTTTTGATCCATTCCCCTTCAGTAGCACCATCTTGGCCTTGGCAATGAAATATTTATTGGATATCAATATTAGATGGAAAAAATTTCGAAACATTTTGGTACAGACCTTCTCCTGCTGAACCAGTTTGATCTCTTGGAAGAGAAATTTATTTCCATGCTGTCTACTAGACCATCTTTCTCCATCAAAAAGCACTTGACTATTCGACCAATGTATAGTTAGTCTTTTTTTTCACCTTTTCGTAGAGGCAAACACATCGGTATCCAACTAATTTTTTTTCTTCAGTTGGAGGCAATAGCTACTCTTGACCTTCTCCTGCTGAACCACTTTGCTCTCTTAGAAGAGAAATTTGTTTCAATGCTCTCCACTAGACCATCTTTCTCCATCAAAACGCCCTTGACTTTGACAAACGTATATGGTTTGTCTTTTTTTCCATTGTTTCGTACAAACAAACTCACTGGTATCCCACTAATTTTTTCTTCAGTTGGCGGAGATAGCCACTTGCAACACTTTTGCAGTTCATCAGCGCTTGAAGAAGGTTTCTGCACCATCTGCAATAAAACTTCATTTCCTGCACTGGACATGGATGGTGCAACACTTGATTCAACATACGCATTAGATCGCGCCTTCCTAGGTTTGACTGGTGGTTTATTGGTGTCGGCAATTTTATGGAAATTTACCACTACTTCAACATCAATTTTTCTTCGCTTTGATCTGTTTGATGATGTCGATGCAACTGAATGAATACTGTTGAGAATCATACTCTCAACACTTCTAGAAGCTTGGGAAGTATCTAATTCACTAATATTCTTTCCCAGTCTACGACTTTTAGGCACAGGACGTTTAGGCATCGATAATTATGCACTGGACTTTTATGAGCCAAAGGTAAAAAAAAGGCACCTGGACTTTTAGGCACCAAAGGTAAAAAAAATAAGTATTTTTTCCAAAAAAAATTTTTTTTGTTTCAAATAACAGTTTTTTCAAAAATGTATTTTTCTTTAAATAAAAGCTTTTTTCAAACAATCAATTTTTCAAACAAAACAGGATTACTTTAACTAAAATGGTAATATTTTCGATTTTATTGTCTGACACTTGTTAAGAGGAATCGTCAGAATAGAGAGCAACGAAAAAGGAGCGGCCATAGTAAAAAGCCAAGCAGTAATTGGTTGGAAAAATATCAATGAGAGAGCGTCATTTGTGTGCAATCTTTAAGTTCAGTACAAATTCTTGTTGTCGGCAAAGAGTGGGGTTAAGAAATTTGGGTAAAAGTCACTTCAAAACCAGATATATGGAAGGAGAGTGAAAAAAGTTTTACAAAAAATTGATTTGTAATGGTATTTTTTTAATAATGTCACTTTTATCACAACTTCTAACCCCGCCCTCTGCCTAAAAAAAGAATTTGTTTGGATCCCAAAGCTAGTACACAAATGATGCTCTCTCTCATTGATACTTTTCCAGCCAATCACTGCTTGCCTTTTTCCTATAGCCGATCCTTTTTCAGCGCTCTCTATTCTGACAATTCATCTTGACAAGTGTAAGATGAAAAGCTCCAAAAACATTACATTTTAATCGAAGTAATACTTTTTTGTTTGAAAAACTTTTTTTTTCGCAAAAAAGCTTTTATTTGATAGTAAAGCACATTTTTGAAAAAAAAAAATTAATAAACGAAAAAAACTGTTATTTGCAAAAAAACTTTCTTTGAAAAAAAAATTTTTTTTACCTTTGGCACTAAAAAAGTCCAGGTGCTTAATCGGTGGTGCATAAATGTCCCATGCCTAAATGCCTGTGCATAAAAGTCACAGTCCGTTCTTTCCAGGTGTAGATGAAAGTTGAGGTTCAATTGCTGGCCAAATTGACCTGTAGAAAACTATTCTATTCCTTCCCTTGGACAAGTAGTTGGCACAGGTAAAAAAAGGCCGCACAATTCTGAACATCCTGAAACTCCAGAAGACAATTGTTCAGCAGTGGTTTGGTTTTCTTCAGGATATTCACTATTCAAACTTGATGCTTTTATTTCCAGACTCTCCTACTTCCCACCTTCAATCCATGCACTTTATTATTAAAGCGTTTAGATGCTCAAAAAGATATTTCCCACAAGAAACAGGAAATATCCCTGTGAAGGAAACCCCACCCCATACATTTGCGACAGAGAAGCAGTTGCTCCAAACCAATGTTAACTCATCTACGAAATCTGACTTTGATAGGTAACGCTGTTTACCCCTGACTCCAGATCGAACATTCAACAAAGCTGACCATTTTTTCTTTAGCGGCCCAAAGCATGTGACAACTAAAGGCTGAAGGTTGTCAGTAACATGTGTAGAAAATTTAAGAATAATAATGTTGCTATCAATAGCAGCTGGAATTATTTCAGTTGACATGTGGCTTTAAATGTCCATCCAGTACCAGCAGTACAGGTCACTTAATAATCTTGTATGAAAATTCAAAAAAATAAATCTTCGGCAAAGAGCTTGACTTTATCAGCCATATTGCAGCAACAGACAAAATTTTCAAAATAGATATCATTTTTATAACATGCCAAACGTTTTCGACCATTCTTCTGGTCCTCTTCAGGGCAAAATAATTACATGTTAACAGTTTAAGAACAAACTACCAAATGAGCAACTTTCAAAAAAGCAATATAGTTTACCTCAACGCAACAAGTATGCAATTTTAACGTAACAATTGTACAAATTATGCAATGATATGAAGATAATATCTCGTATACATTTAGGGAAAAAAAATGCACACACTCAAAAACATATTACATGCTAACCTAATAAACATTTAGTAAAAAATAAATGCTATACATGCTAACATAATAAACATTTAGTAATGGTTCATCTTTTTTACTAAATGTTTATTAGGTTAGCATGTAATATGTTTTTGAGTGTGTGCATTTTTTTTCCTAAATGTATACGAGATATTATCTTCATGTCATTGCATAATTTGTACAATTGTTATGTTAAAATTGCATACTTGTTGTGTTGAGGTAAACTATATTGCTTTTTTGAAAGTTGCTCATTTGGTAGTTTGTTCTTAAACTGTTAACATGTAATTATTTTGCTCTGAAGAGGACCAGAAGAATGGTCGAAAACGTTTAGCATGTTATAAAAATGATATCTATTTTGAAAATTTTGTCTGTTGCTGCAATATGGCTGACAAATTCAAAAAAACATTCATAAAATGTCTCTCCAATCATCCATCCATTTTCAGAAACTCCAAACAAAAATAGAGGGTGTGGTTTTGATTCAAAAAGTATTTTAAAAACCATCAAACCATTCCCTTCCTGGTAGATTATTACTTTATATTTGGATTGAATTGATTTTTTTCCAAATATTGGTGCACCAATTGTAAAACACCAACTGCACTGGGACAAAATCCAAACTGGCATAAAACATAGAAACATTTAGCCAGGAAAGCTTCAGTTGCTTTGTCCAATTCTTGCTTTCATCTAGGCAATAATTTTGGTAAATCGTTAATGTGCTTTATTCTGAGTCGAATTGTGCTTCCTGGTATGCTACATTTTACTTCTGCCCCTGTAACTCTGGCCTGGTAATTTTGAACCTCCATCAAACCTTTGTCCATATCCTCCTCTGTCTATGACTCCATTTTAATTAACTTATAATGTGTAAAAATCCAAACTAAAATTTAAAAACATTAATGATAATTCTTATCCGCAAAAACAGTGACCCCTTTTTAAACTAACGTATTGGTACCATACAATAAGTTACTTAAGTAAAGTGCGTCACAAATTAGTCCAAGACATAATATCTTTTGTTGGCCTATTTGCTTGGAAGCAGTTTACTGTTCATCACCCCTTGAAACAAACTTATGATAAAATTATTTAAAAATAGTCAGTCTTGCTGCAGTTTGGCTAGTCTTAAGTCTTGTTTTTACCAGAGATGCAGCGATGCTATTTTTTAAAACAAGTTTATTTTATAGTGCATTTAGTTTGCAACATGTGATAAAATAAAACAAACTTATTTTAAAAGTAAATAACGCACATGGAGCTATATCTTGCTTAAATTTTGTTTTTTTGGCTACACTATGCTACCAATTTTCGAGTTGTTGCAACAATCCTTTGAAAACAATTGAAATCTTCTCCTTTTGAGTCAATCTACACTGGCTTAGAAACTCTTGTTTATTGCAAATATACAATTAATAGCAACAAACATGCTTAAGACACTGTGCTTGCCTATCTGCTCAGCCGTTTTTTGCATTTGGTTAAGATAGGCTTTGATTGAATTGTTCATATCTTCAAAGGAGCTTTTCGTCTGACACTTGTCAAGAGGAATTGTCAAAATGGAGAGAGCAAGAAAAGGAGCAGCTATTTACAGGAAAAAATCGAGTCGTGATTGGTTGGAAAAAAAGACCAGTGAGAGAGCATCACGAGAGCACAATGTTTAAAAAATACACAAATTCTTTTTGTCGCCAGAGGGCGGCATTAGAAGTTTTGATGAACGGGGCTTCAAGAGCAGATAGATGGAAAAGAGAGGAGCCTTGGGCAAGAATAAAGAATCTACGTTTGAGCACAGGTAGGATTTTGCAAAAGACAAAGTCCAATGTCTGAATCAGAAGAAAGGACTGGGTATTGGTCTGGGTGGAAGATTTGCATTATATTCTCTTTCTTCTCTACTTACTGTAAGTTGGAGTTATGAGAACACTTTAATAGTAATTTAGCGCTTTCTAAGTTCTATTTCATTTGATCCATCTAATACTACTTGAGTGTGGCTTATTGTCAGAAAAATATTGTTTAATAAAAACTTGCATTGCTGGTGTAAAAACCAATTTATTGCAATGTCTTTTTACGAAATTAACAGTACCAGTATTTCAAAGTAAATAACTAACTTGACTTCACACCAGAAAGCATCATGAAATTAAAAATAAGCTCTTTAGGCTTTCATATGCATTGATGTCAAAAAAAGATGGTTTTGTCTATTGATTTAGAATTTAGAAAGTATTGTTTTACTCAAATCTCGCAATTCTAATTTGATTAGCAATTTTCATTACCAACTTGACAGTTGACACAGCATTGGATATACCAGCAAGTGGATGTGATAAACTTTATAAAGTTGGTATATATACGGGTATATAATCTTACCAGTAATCCACAATTTCAAGAGACAAATAAATTTTAATGAAAATTTAAATTGAATAAGAAAAAAACTAAGATAATGCCCAATACCCATGGAGCAATTTTTCCTGTAGCGGTATATTGGTATTTTGGCAAGCCCTTTGGAGAAAATAAAAATTTTTCAAAAATCAAATTTTTCATTTACCGAATATACTCGTGTATAAGTCGAGTTTCCAGGACCCAATTTTAAGGTAAAATTTCTGGGGTCGACTTATACATGAGTAATGGTTTTGGACATGTTGCTGCTGAGTCGAGTTGAATGTGGTATGAAAAACTCCATTATTATTTTATTATATCATTGTTACTGGCATACATGCAATATACAAACATGTTAAAGTTACTTACCAGTACAGCAATACACACTATACTTTAGTATTGCTTATTGCACAGGTGTAAATGTTCGAACAGGTACCCGATTTACACTTCAAGTTACTAGTAATTATTCCAAAATATTCTCGAACTGCGGAGTCGATTTATACACGGGTAAAACCTTTAATGATGCAATTTCTTGTCTTAAAATGCGTATCGACTTATACATGGGGTCGACTTATACATGACTATATACGGTATTCAATATGGTCCGAGATCACTCATTAAGCTGCCGAGAAAATTGCCAAGCTTAGTTTCACAGCTTGTAAATAGTACCATATAGTTTTTTTCACAGCATGTAAATCAATTAAACACATTTAGGTTTTTTTTTGAATAATTTAAACATCTAGAACAAAAACTCAACTAGAGCAACTAACCATTCCAATCAGTTGACAATATTGACCCAAGATGTAGAAGAGATTTGCAAAGTTGATCCTGTATTAAAGCACTCTTGTTCCTTGGCAGTTCATCCATAACCATATTTCAAACTTCAGTAACTTTAGCTCACACACCACCAGCACTAATACCAACACTCTGCACACAACCAAACAAAAATAGAACATGAACAATACTGTAAATTCGTTAATTTTTTGAACAGTAATGAAGAGGTTTGGTGAGGATTGAGGGAGTTAAACAAAACAGAGTGCCAAATAACAAGGTTAAAGCAAATTGTACAAGACAATCACTACAATAATGAACTATAAAAAATCACTACAATTAAGTGCAATAAAATAGCACAATTATGAACTTGGTGAGCACATGGAATCAGTGTTTCCTCCAACTTTTTAGCTAATCGGGGGGGGTGCCTAGATTTTTTCAAAAAAATTGTGCTCAAAGCTGCAAAAATTGGTTTATGGGCCTAAATTTTGCACCAATCCATTATTTAAGTATGCTAAAAGTCACATTTCCACAAATTTTTTGACTTCTCTTAAGCTTTGTTTATCATATTGCCAAAAATTATTTATTCTTCATCCAACAAATTGCTGATTCGCTGACAAAAATCGACTTAGTGGGAACTCTGCTTGGAATATTAGTATTGTTTTGTTTGCGAAATGAAAAGTATTTATTGATTTGCTGGATGCATGTTGTGGCGAATAAATTGAACTGTACATTAGGGCAGACCTTTTTAGGCTCATTTCAGAATTTCAACTTGTCTGGGTGTTAGATTTTTGCCTTTGGAAACAAATTGAAAATCCTAAATTTTTTTTGAATCAAGACTGCATTTACCTATTGCCCTAGAGCCTTTTTTTTAATCGTGCCCCCAAAAATATACTAATACCGGTATCGATAGAAATAGATCCATTAGTGCTAGATATGCAATGTTAATACTCATATTTAATGCTTTTTAGAGAGGAAGACATTTATGGCCTTTAAAGTTGCATTAGGGTTACGATAAACTTTTTTGTAATTTGTTATTAAAAAAAACTATAGCATTTTAGTATATATGTGTTGCTAAATCAAAGGTCGGTCAGTTTAAGTAAACAATTTACTGCAGTAATAAAACACTTACTCAAATGCACACCACATTTGTTCAATTTCTGAAAGGGGCAAGGATAGTTGGGCACTTAGTAATCCTTTTGCAATTTTTCTAAATTGACTAAACATTAGCATATTTCCTCCCAAAAATAGTACAAATGTTTTTAAACCTGTCATTATTGACCAGCTATTTGACAGTTTTTTGTTAGGAACTTCACATTTCATTCCTCATTTGCAGAATTTTTTTATTTTGGCTTATTGCATTATTAGTTTTTGAGTAGTGTGGAGGAAATACAAATACGGTAGTGTGCAGAACCAGCCCTCTCATCATACAATTTGAGCAGCAAGTGACAAAACTACAATATAAGTTGACAAACTCAATCGCCTGCTGCTCCCCTTCATAAAATGAGGATACTATTACCATCACAATCACATGGAAAGTAGCATTGTTAATGTAGAAAACACTTGAATTTCCAGCAGTCAGAGTCCAGAGATTACGTGTTTGAGTGATGCAACAAAACATGGCAAAATGGGGTCAACTGAACAATTCCAGGATTAGATTCATTTATTTACTGCAGATTTTTAAACACACCGCTTTAGCAGAGTAGGTGTCTGAATTAGCAAAGTAGTATTTGCTGACTAAATCACCACAAAGGTGGCTATAGCGTTCATGCCAATTTCTGTGCTGACATTAATAGGCCAAGTGCATTCTTGAAAAGTTAACCAATAAATTATGGTGAAAGAGCAGAGTTAATATGAAGTGGATTCAAATTTACCAAGGGATACTGGTAGAAATTAACATTTTTTAAAGTTAAATTTAAAACTGCAGAACTTCATGGATCATAACTTTGTTTTAAATACAATTACTATTATGCTAGATACTACACAAAAGCTGTATTCAGGCATTCTTTCATATTGCCGAAGCAAAAGCCTTAAGTCATACAGCACTTCAATGAAACTCCTAAAACCATTCCACAAAAAAAAAATAATAAAAGTAAAGAAAAAAATCTTTTTGTGGCCAAGTTTCTATTTGACAAATCAAATAACACAGCATCTTCATCTACTGATTGTAAGTGCCCGCTTTCCCCCAAGTAGCAAAAACCTATAGAATTCCAATGTGCATTTGAGTCAATGTGATTATTGCTGCAGTACATTGTTTTTTTAAATTGACTGACTTTTGACTTGACGATACATGATAAAACGTTATAATTTTTCTTATAAGTAACAAATTACAAAAAATTTAAAGAATTCAAAGTAGCCCCAATGCAACTTTCAAGGTATAGATGTCTTCCTCTCTAAAAAGCATTAAATATGAGTACCAACATTGCATATCTCCACCAATAAATCTATTTCTATTGATATTAGTATATTTTTGGGAGCGAGATTCAAAAAAGCCCGAGGGCATTAGGTAAATGGGGTTCGATTTTTAAAAAATGTTGAAATTTTTAATTTTTTTGGCCAAAGGCAAAAATCTAACACCCAGGCAAGTTGAAATTCCAAAATGACCTGAAAAAGGACTGCCCAACAACACCCATTAAGCCGCAAACAGATCAAACAGCCATTTTCTGCAAAACAGGCCCTGTTGTGGTTTTAATTTTTAGTGATTCACAATTAATTTGTGTAAATGTTATTTATGCCAGTTAGTTTGGACAGAGTGGTAGAGACGATCAAGGTGTTATTCTTACAATGACCCTGATCACATGATCTCAATTTAACTCGCACCCTGGTCATTGTTGGTGCATTGTTGGATCCATCGCATTGCAAGGATTACCTCAGTTAGGTGGCTATAAACAAGTAGCAAATTCAGTTGACAAGAATTCACACGAATAAACAGAAACATTGCATTACTGGAAACTCCTACCGATCCAGGTACAGCTTTCCCCAATCACAAGGTAGTTGCCGTAGTGAAGAAAAGTGTGCAGATTGTCCAATACTTAGTATCTGATGCTGTCCTGTGACAGGAGGACAAATATGCACATTGTACAACAACAAAACAATCAAAAAATATCAACAATCAAAAAAAAGTTCTTGCCATGTACAAAATATCACTGAAATCATGAAAACAATTGAAATTCTATAATTCTACCAGGCAAAGTTTTTGACTACCTACAATGTAAGGGCGCAGAGACAAAAAACTCTGCAATCTTCGCTAGCACTTTCATGCTTTGAAAATAATCACATAATTGAAGAAGCAAAATTGGCCAATTTTTCAAATAAATTGCAACAAGTTAAAATTAAAAACAAGAAAGTGATAGATTTCTCTAAACTATGGATAATGACTGCTACTAGTACACGTGCATTTGCTTTGCAGCTTAACAGATTAAGTGCAACAGTAAAATGCTTGTGTGTGAAAACAATCACTGAACTGTTCGGCATTTTTTTTTTTGGAAGAATAAGTTTTGAAACCAAACTTATATTTTAACAAAACTTGAACTTAAATTCGAAAAATGCTCAAAAATACACTTTGAAAATTAAATAAAATACTCATTAAAAATAATCAAGTTTGTTTTTGTGATAATCTAATTATTTTCCAAAGCATGAAAATGTTAGTGCACATTCCTGATTTACATCTCTGCACCCTTATGTCAAGTATGAATTTTTTGATGATCAAAAACCAGCAAAATTCATTCAATGCACAAGTAAAGTAATAACCAAAGAACTTTTAAAAATTTAAAGCATACCAGTAATTACAAACTATCTAATACAACAAAAAAAATGTTTTACATTAATGACAAAGCATTCATAGCCGTAACAAATTTAAACAATTTACAATATGAACTACCATAATTGGGGACTTCAAGCGAACAAGCAAAGTACCTTTGTTTTTCTTCGCAATTTTTGATAGATGAGGATTGATTTGCTTATGACTACTAAACGATTAAACCTAGAATGTTAAAATTTGGATTCAACATACAAATTAATGAAAGCATCATAAGTGCCAATTTTCGGGATCGTAGATCACGTTAACGTGAAATAAGACACAAAAAAAACAGAAAACTTTGATGTTTGTGGGTCAAAAATTTATTTTGCTGATAACTCAAAAACTACATGACATGCAGAGCTGAAATTTGGACACAACATGGGTGTTTATGATGGTTTTACGCAAACCAAGTTTGGTGGTGCCCAGTCTTCCGACCAAAATTTTATAGGCTGAAAATCGGCAGAAAGTGGATGAATTTGAACAGATATATCTTGGTAAGTACCGACATTGATGAAAAATGGTTTGTGATTTCTGAACACACTATCAACCACCCTTATTTTGGTTAAGTTCACTTATCCCAACTTGAATACTATTTTTCTTTCTTTTTTTGTGTTTTCTTACTTTCTTTTTTTCCTTCCTGAGCTACCTACTTTCCAACCACTAAATGCACAGTATTCAAAACCTTGAGCGACTGTAAATATCAAGGAGTAGTGTCCTCCTGAAATTGGGGGTGCCAGGGTGAGAGGATCCCCCTTAAGTGGGTCCTACAAAACGTTGAAAATGATTAGATATTAAAAATGAACTAAACGTATCAAAAACTGGTGATGCCACAATGGGGGTCCCCTTCAAAATTAAACTGTTAAAGCTAAATACATGAAATTTTTAAGGCAAGTAAATATAAAAGATAAAATTTTGGGGCACCAAAAGGGAGGTACTTCTCAAACGGTGATGCTAAAATTCAAACTCTTGAATCACTCATGGTAGACACATGAAATTTTCAGAATAGGTAAATATGAAAAGGTAAAATTTGACAAAATTTAGAGGTTCCAAAATGAGGGGGTCCCCCTCATATCAAGTAGCCAAAATTTTAACTTTTCAACCATTTACTTTCGTCAAAAATTTTTTTTCAAAATTGCTAAATATACAGTATTATTGTGAAAGATGAAATATGACAAAAATTGGAGGTATCACACAGCAAGAGCCACCTCAACTGTGGACGACAAAATTCCAACTTTTTACTGCTTTAGCTTGATCCGCAAAATTTTCAGAATAGGCAAATATGAAGGAAAGTAATAATTTGACAAAATTTGGCTGTTAACATAATGGGGGGTCCTAAACAAATGGGGGCTGCATTTGCATATGCTACAATCACAGCATAAAATTTTTGCATATCTGTATACGCTACAAATCAATGCTACAATCAAAGCATAAAATTTTTGTTCCCCTCCTTCTGGCTGTGCCAGTGAATGTCCATGACAATGTGGAGTTGAAAGCATCAATAGCATTGAAACAGGTTTCGTTTACTTCTTTGCATTACTGCATAATTTAACCCCAACTTACTGATGTATGTTAGCTTATTGCAACATTGTGTGTTGCAATTACATCGAGGGAAAATTAAAGATTTTCAGTGTATTATACTGAGGTACAACCAATGTTTGTCAATGATTTCATTTTTCACTTCTAGTTGAGCAACAACTTTTTAAGACTTCATATAAAAACCTAGCTTGGTGCAACAATATGTGTTGCAACTACATTGAGGGAAAATCAAAAGTTTTTAGTCTACTATACTCAGGTGAAACATATGTTCGTCAAAGAATTCATTATTCACTTCTAGTTGAGCAACAACTTTTCAAGACTTCAAATATAAAGTTAGCTTGGTGCAGCAAAATGTGTTGCAATTATGTTGAGGGAAAATCAAAAGTTTTTAGTCTACTTTTACTTTATTCAGGTGAAACATTATGTTTGTCAAAGATTTAATTTTTCACTTCTAGTTGAGCAACAACTTTTCAAGACTTCAAATATAAAGTTAGCTTGGAGTAACAATATGTGTTGCAACTACATTGAGGGAAAATCAAAAGTTTTTAGTCTACTATATTCAGGTGAAACATGTGTTCGGTAAAGATTTCAGTTTTTACTTCTAGTTGAGCAACAACTTTTGAAGACCTCATAAAAAAAGTTAGCTAGGTGCAACAATATGTGTTGCAACTACATTGAGGGAAAATCAAAAGTTTTTAGTCTACCATATTCAGTTGAAACATTATGTTTGTTAAATATTTCATTTTTCACTTCTAGTTGAGCATCAACTTTTTAAGACTTTACATAAAAAGTTAGCTTGGAGCAACAATATGTGTCGCAATTACATCAAGGGAAAATCCAAAATCTTTAGTCAACTATATTGGGTTGAAACATATGTTTGTCAAAGGTTTCAGTTTTTACTTCCAGTTGAGCAACAACTTTTCAATACTTCATATACGAAGTATATATCTAAAAAGTACATACAGGGTGTCCCAGAAGTCGTGCACCATATACTTTTGTTGCTTTTTTTATGTTTCATAGTTTATTAAATATGGGTGAAAATTTTTTAACAATACATAAGGGTGAAATATTAACAATGCAAGAAGAGGTCAATTACTTATTAAGTTTGGAAAAGATGGGGCTACGTACTGCTCTGTAGCTGAAAAATTCCACTACACTCATCCCGAACAAGAAAAAACATTGAGGCATACCACTGTCTGTTGTTTGATCAAATGTTTCCAAGAAACAGGCTCAGTTGCTGACTGTGAGAGATGTGGTCGACGAAAGAGTGCAACTGATGAGGAAACATCAACCATGGTTTTGGCAAATGTTGCTACAAGCCCGGTGAAGTCAGTAAGGAAAATAAGCCAGGAGCTTATAATTAGCAAATCATCAGTACATCATATTCTTAAGACACAGAAATTTTATTTGCACCAAGTGCATCTTGTACAAGCTCTGCATGGCAATGACACAAAGAGGCGATTGGCGTTCTGTGAATAGGCGATTAGAGTTCTGTGAATATCAGCAGCATGGCTGAATATTGCATAAGCAATACTGCAACCCGCGTTTGATTACGGCTGCAGGCTACCTGCTTCGACACATACGCGGGTAGCTGGAGACTCGAAGAGCGCGAGCTCACTTCCCAGTCACCCTCATCTCTCCGTTCTTATTAAGTTTGTTGAGTTGTGAGTTGTGGGTGGGTAATCACCTGGATTCTTCAAAATTATTTGGTGACTAGGTGTTTTTTTTTTGGTCATTTGTCGGTCATTGACTGATTTTTTTGCGCAATAACTGAAATATTTTTGGTCTGTTCGGTCATAATGACCAAAAACTTTTTCACCACGGCCAACACAATATTCCAGGTTCGTAGCACTACGAGCGAATGTCAAGAAACAAAACCAGCTGTTGATAGTTCTTTTCTCTAAACAAGTATTGCTTTGAAGCACTTTTCTTATCAGCGCATGCCGCGAATGTCGGAATTGATGTGGTAGACCTATGCGTTGAAAGAGCAGAAATCAAAAACGTACGATTTTCATCGAAAAACAGTTATTATTTCATCACACTCGTTAATGAATAAAGCAGAAAGATAACTACAAACAGAGCAAGTTTCGTTTTAAGTAAATTCTTTAAAGTTTTTATTTAAGTTGTGAATCGCTCACTTAACAATGTGATAAGTTCATACCGTTGCACAAAGCATTGAAGAGAAACAATATTATGCAGTAACAACAGTTACAAACTCGTTTTATTTTTTATGCGAGTTCAAGTTCTGAGATTCTTATTTTTATTCTTTCTCAAGTTCGGCAAAGATGTCAAACTTTTCGCGTTCAATTAAGTTTTGTTAAAAACAAGCACTAAAACTAAAATCCAGCTTGCATGAGGAAAATTTGAAAAGGAAGTCATTGCTCTAGCTAAGTTTTACAAAATTAGCCCTGACCCTATCGAAACCGAAGTGCTAAAAGACAAATGGCACAATTTTAAGCTTGAAGTTTTACGGAATCGTCGTTATGCTGATGACAATTGGCAAACGGTTTCGACAGTCGCTGCAGAACAGGAATTGGATTGGCCCACTCTTTCCACAATTGCCAGAGCAATACTTAGTTTCAACGCTGAAAACGCAACTGTAGAACGAAGTTTTAGTCCTTTAGCTAGACTAAAAACGCCCCCAAGAAATCGTCGACTACCATTCACTTGTGACAATTAATGCGACTACGCTTGAATGCAGAATCGTACAAAACGCGCGATTACAGTTTGGTATACAACCATAGGTGAGCAAGTTAATGTAAAACGCTAGCTTTGTTAACCATTAGTCCGTTAACAAACTTAACACCTCCGTTAACGTTAATTCGCTAACATTTTGCGTACAATTTATATTTCTTTTTATTCACTCACTTCTACAACACGTATTGACGCTGTTAAACTGATCGTAAGGAAATATTTATTGCCATAGTGGTCTTTCAAGATAAAAATAAGTTCAAATGCAGTAACGAAGCTGCGATCCGAAAATCTTTGGAAATTGCGAACAGAATTTCATTTGATGAGGCTGCAGCTTATTATTTGCCACAAAAAAGAGCTCTTTTCTTTGCTTTCTTCTATAAAACTTGTGCTAGCACGCAGCAAGTGTTACCCGTGCAAACTGGTTTGAACCGGTATGATGAATGAATGGCGCAAGATATTAACGATAAAAACCTCAACGGAAGTTAACAGAACTTAAAGGAAGTTAATTTAGTCTGTTAACATGAAAAAACTTTTTAATGAATTACCAGGTTAATGAAAAAGTAAGCTTCGTAATTAATGGATTACCGGACTTGTGCCCACCTATGCATACAACCATTGGTTACAATCTACAAAGCAGTCCAGGTACAACGCAAAGAGCAGGGGTTCCAGCGCTTTTTCTTCACAGCCCAACATGCCAACGGCTGAAGAAGAATAAATATGGAGGGCTAAATTTTGAAAGACATATTTTGTGCAGGATTGTTTTTTCTTGGTTTGTTTAAGTTTAACGCTTTTTTGAAGTCGTGATTTTGTGAAGCAAATTTTTACCCACTAATAAGTTTTAGTTTGTTTTGATAATTAAAAAAATTCGACTAAAGGTAATGTTTTTTAGTTGTTTTCGCATTGTGAAAGAGCAAAGCTGTGACCTTGTGTCATTCATCCTGAGTCTTTTTATAGGTTAGTTTTAAGTTAAAGATGGATCATTCTGCGATCGTTTAATCATAACTCCGAATTAGTTAGTGACTTTTGTAACTTGATTATGCTATCTAACGCTTTTTTTTGAAGCCTTTTTGCATCACTGCAGTGTCTGTTTATATCATACCCGCTGCAGAGCGTAGCATCAATTTAGCTGAGAATGCTTGAAGTAATTAGATCTAAAATGCTTTGTTTTTATGACCATGTTTTGCAAATTTTGTTTCGTGTTCGTATTCTTTGAATAAAAACCTAATAAAGCGAATATTGTTCATTTTACTTTGATAAGAAAATGACTGAAAAATAATTTAAATGACCAAAAAAATATCTGGCAAATCGGTCAAATGACCGAAACCAGTTTTTGAAAAAAAAGACCTAGTTTGGTAATGAAGCAAATTTTCATTTAAATGGGCAAGTAAACTGTCACAATACGCGCTATTGGTCAGAAGTAAATCCTAACTGAAATGAAGACGGTCATCATCAGACCAACCCTAAGATAATGGTTTGGACTGGAATATGGGAGGAGGAAATCGTTGGTCCTTATTTTTTTAATACTGCCAATGTCACTAGAGAGACTTAATTAGAGTTTTTACAGACCTTGTTTGACTACCTTGAAAATGCTCCTGTACTACGATGACAAAACTTCTTGTTTCAGCAAGATGGAGCTCCACTACTTTGCTATTTGTTTATGTGACTACCTAACTCAAACTTTTCCAGGAAGATGGATTGGGTGAAAAGGTCCTGTGGAGTGGCCACCCCAATCACCAGATCTATCACCTCTTGACTATTCTGTAAAAAGATACGTTGAACAAATGCAAATTATTCTGCAAAAGAGATATGCCGAAGAGGTTCTAAAGGAGGAAATCGAAAGCAATCGCAGGATTTGGTATATTCCACACCATCCCGTCTTCAACCCCAAAAAGCCTGTAAAACTGCGAATAGTTTACAACTGCGCAGCTAGCTATTCTGGAGTTTCATTGAATCAGGTGTTAATGCAGGGCCCTCATCTTGTAAACAGAATTGTAGGAGTGCTAACCCGATTTCGAAGAAAAAAAATTGCCATAGTTGCCAATATAGAAGCAGTGTTCTACCAAGTAAGAGTCTTTCAGCGTGATCGAGACTGCTTGAGATTCTTATGGTGGCCCGAAGGAGACATGTCCAAGATACCGTCCCAATTCATATGTGCATTCATTTGTTTGGAGCAACATCGTCTCCAAGTTGTGCCGCGTTTTTTCTTTGGCAAGCCCCATAAGAGTTTGGTTCCAATTTGACCCCCAAGTTGCCACAACGATTGAGAAAAATTTCTACGTAGATGACCTTTTGTGTACAGCCAAGACGGCAGATGATGGTATTCGATTAACTACAGGTCTTCAAATCCTTCTTGCTAAAGCTGGATTTCACCATACCAAGTGGTTATCCAATTTCCAGAAAGTAATCAATTCAGTACCGGAAAAGGTCCAAATCTCTACAAGTTTCCTCCCTATCAGACGAACTGCATGGGCTAGTTCTTGGCGTCAATTGGAATGTCCAATCTGATAGGATTTGAGTTTAATATCTCCATTTCAATAAAGCCTCAAACCCGGCATGGAATTCTTTCTACTATGAACCCTTGTTCAACCCCCTACAATTTGTCAACCCTGTTGTTTTGGAAGTAAGAATGATTTATCGTGTTCTTTGCCAACAAGAATTAGAGTGGGATGAGCCTATTCTAGATCCTGAATTGAAGAGGTGGGAAAAGTGGCTTTCAAGTTTAGTTCAGCTTCGTGATGTGACCATTTCAAGATGCTTAGGAGTACAGACGCCTGGCAATATTGAAAACTGCCAGATGCATTGCTTTTCAGATGCATCTAAACAAGCATTTGGCACGACATGTTATTTGAGAGCGCAGGAAAATGACAGAACTATTTGATATGCTGCTGATGTCCAAATCCCGTTTGGCTCTCAAGTCTGAAGAATTCATTCCTCGCCTCGAGCTAATGGCTGCAGTTGAAGCAGTTAAGATGGAAATTGTGCTCAAAAACGAGCTAGGACTGCCATTGCGCCCATCAATCTTTTGGTCCGACTCTGCAATAGTCCTACAAAGCTTGCAAAATAATCACAAACGCTTCCCACTGTTTGTTTCATGGAGACTAGCATTTATTTCCAGAAATACTTGCGTAGAAAACTGGAAACACATTCCCACAAAGCAGAATCCAGCAGATTTTGTTTCCAGAGGAGCAACGGCTGATACGCTGATAAAAAGCAACTCATCGTTTGCCGGCCCCCCATTTCTCCAGCAAAGTCCTGAATTCTGGCCAAGCCGTTTTGAAGCAAAGACCATGGAACCGCAAGACACCCGGCTATTTGACAAGCAGCCAGAACGTTCATTTGCTATTCAAGAATCAGTGAATCCAATGGACAGGTTGCTTTACTATTTTTCTACGTGGTTTCAACTAAGATGTGCTGCTGCATGGCTAGCTTGATTCAAATCTTGGCTTTGCCAGTCAATCAAAGGAAAAGAGTCGATAATGAAGAAATTCTTGTCTGTAAAGGAACTACAAGATGCTGGTGACGACACAATCCGATATGAGCAAAGTCAGCACTTTTCCCAGTGGATAAGTGGATTGTTAGGACACAATAGTCCTTTATATCGTTTAAAGATCTTATCTGCTTCACCGCTGTTCAAACTAGACCCAATATTGATTGATGGTACCCTCCGCGTTAGAGGTAGACTAAATAAAGCTTTAATTAAGTTTGACGCCAAACATCCGACAATTCTTCCCAATGTATCTTACTTGACTGAATCGATAATTTGACACCATCATGAAATAACCGGTCATTCGGGCTTAAACATGACCTTAAACTCTTTATCACAAAAATTCTGGATGGTGAAAGCGACAACAGCAATAAAACGAGTTTTGAGCAAATGCGCTTCTTGTCGGCTATGTGATGCTAAGCCTGGAAGTCAACTAATGGCAGAATTGCCATCTTCCCGACTTCAAGCCCAGACTTACCCATTTGCTTACACTGGAGTGGACTATTTTGGTCCACTAATAGTGAAACAGAAATGAAGCAATCTCAAAAGATACGGCTGCCTATTCACTTGCCTCACTACTCGAGCTGTCCATTTAGAATTGGCTTATGATCTGTCAACCGACGGCTTCATGAACGTACTTTGCCGATTCATGTCCCGTAGAGGACAAATCCTCCATCTTTACTCCGATAATGGATCCAATTTCATCGGCGCTGAGCAGCTTCTATGTGAATCATTGCATGATTGCAATCAAAACCAACTGCACACATTTTTTCTGCAGAAAGATATACAGTGGTCATTTAACCCCCGAAGTGCAAGTCAAGAGTGCAAGGGTGGTGCTTGGGAAAGAATGATTAAGTCTGTTCAAAGAATACTACAGGCTCTGGTGAAGGAGAAAACTTTAAATGATGATCAGCTTCAGACATTCTTGCTTGAAGCTGAAGCAATTTTGAATGCAAGGCCGTTGACACCAGCGACTCTAGATGTTGATGGCGAGATGCCTCTCACCCCGAATCATCTCCTGAGAGTAAACGCAGCTGCCGAGATGCCTCCAGCTCCAACTCATGCTTCAGATCGTTTTTCCAAACAAAGATGGCGTAATGTTCAGCTTCTGGCTGATCAGTTCTGGAAAAGATGGTCACGTGAGTACCTACGTACAATCATTTCACGTCACAAGTGGCACCACACAAAACGCAACTTCAAGGTCAACGACGTGGTGCTCCTCGTCGACAACAACACCCCACAAGCTCAGTGGTCGATGGGAAGAGTGGGCTCAGCACATTTAAATGAACATGGCATTGTGCAAACTGTGTCTGTCAAATGCCATGGCTCTTAACTACTCCGACCAATCCAATCCAGCTTTGCCTAATTCTACCTGCTGACGAGGATGAGGATCTGCAACAATGCGACGGGGAAGGAAGAATCGAGAAGAAATTCGAATTAACAATGAGAGACACTAAAAATTATTGTTGTAAATAACGTGAAAAGTTCAATTTCGCGGGGGAGGATGTAGAATTTTCAGGTCTCCCAAATTGTGTTTGTTTTCTGCCGTTTTGTGTTTCGCTTAATTATTACAGTCGAGCGTTTTATGATTTGTGTGGAAACTCATTTAACATATCAGTTTTTGCTTTTTCTCGAAAACAGCATCATCTATCATTCGAACTAGAGCTGTTCTCTAACGCGAGTTTCTTTAATTAGTTTGGTAGCTCTTGTCCCATGTACGCCTTTTTCTCTCATTTTGACTCGGCTAAACCTTGTAAAATCATTTTCTAGTTTTTTAGTGAACAATGTGATACCGAAAGGAGTGTTTGGTTTTTTTATGATTGTAAACTGAATTTGAAATTTGCTATAGAATATCCTAAATTTGCAAGGTCGTTTCTGGAAAAATTTGTAATCAAACTTGACTGGTATGTATTGTGCTTCGTATTTTGTGTTTAAAGTTTATGCTGTTTTAATTTTTGGTAATTTAGTGCTTACTGGAAGTTAGTTAATATTTTGATGGCTAAAATTAATGCATATTTAAATGCTTTTCTTTGAGTTATGTACTGTTTTTGAATACCTGAAGTACCGTATTTATTCGAGTATAAGTCGCATTTTTTTGTACCAAAATATCACCCAAAAAGTCAGGTGCGACTTATACATGAATACATGAAGTGCATTGTATGCCATACAACATTTTTCTGAGGTATTTTCTTGCTATCGATTTCTACGCAGTTGCCTTTCATTCGATCATGTCACTTATTGCCTTCCGTGCGAGTAACGTTACACTTTTAACGTTGTCATCTTTTTTCAAGTTCAATCACATTTAGTTATCACCTATCCACACAAGTCACATTGCAGTTACTTGCCACCCTCATTGGATGCTGATGAGGATGTTCCAGAGGTAAACAGGGCTATTTGAAAAAAGTGACAACAGTGATAACTTCAATGGTTTTTAATTTTTTGTTATGTGATAGCAATGAATGAATAATGCTTAAAAAACTTTTGTCCTGTTTTTCATGTCAAAAATGGGGGTGCGACTTATACATGCATGCAACTTATCGTATTTATTTGAGTATAAGTCGCATTTTTTTGCACCAAAATATCACCCAAAAAGTCAGGTGCGACTTATACACGAATACATGAAGTGCATTGTATGCCATACAAAATTTTTTGAGGTGTTTCCTTGCTATCGAATTCTACACTGTCTCTATTCATTTGATATTATCACTTATTGCCTTCCATGCAAGTAGCGTTGCACTTTCAACACTGTCACCTTTTTTTCATGTTCTAACACCTTTAGTTATCATTTATCCACTTACGTTGCGTTGCATCACTTGTCACCTTGATCGGATGCTGATGAGGATGTTCACGAGGTAAACAGGGCTATTTGAAAACAGTGACAGCAGTGATGACTTCAATGGTTTTTAGTTTTTTGTTATGAGATTGCAATGAATGAATAATGTTTTAAAAACTTTTGTCCTGTTTTTCATGTCAAAAATGAGGGTGCGACTTATACACGCATGCAACTTATACTCGAATAAATACGGTATATTTGAATAAATACGGTAGCTTTGACGCTGAATTAATTAATCTTGAGTTAATTGAATAACCAATAATGTGTAAGTTGCTAATTTTCGGCGTTTATTTGCAGTGGTATACACGCAACCTTTTGTCTGTAACGTCCCAAAATACTTGGCTGCGGACCGATCATGAACTGGTAAATTGATTTGTTCTAAATTAACGACTATCTAAAGTTTGGCTTGGACTGTTACTGATATAATTTACAGTATATTCACGATAAACTATGGTGATATAAATTTAGTTGACAATGTGTTTTAATTGAATGATTTGTGCATTTGAACGTTAGGTTAGTTACTGTTTAAATTTGAAGTTTTTTGATTTGATGTACGTCGCAGCTAAATTAGTGTAGTTTGCATGTCTTGAAACTGTTAGACATCCTGAATGCTTGCGTTCTTTATAGAAAACTGCCTGAGCATACGTCTACGTCTTAGTCTAAATCTACGTCTTCGCAACTGATTGTTTCTGGATATCAATACACGTTTAAATTGCTTAAAGACGCGTGAAAAAGTTATTTGAGATCCGACAGACAGCCAAGGAAAATGAAAAGGGTGATGAAAGATGAAATGAAAGATGCAAAAGAGGAACCGGAAAGTTGGGATGATTGGTGCAAGTATATCATGAATGTAGCCAAAAGAGTTTATGGAATATCTAAAGGTGGTCATAATCAAAAAACAACATGGTGGTGGAATGAAGAAGTGAAGGAGGTCATCAAAGAGAAAAGACGTTTGTATAAAGTAAGGCAAAAGAAAAAAGACCAACGATCAAAAAACAATATTGGGCTATGAAAAAGAAAGTTAAAAGAGTGGTAGCAGCGGCGAAGGAAAAGGCAAAAAATAACAGAACTTCTTGAGAAGAAAAATTCTAAAGCACTGCAGTATGTCTTTAAACTGTGCAAACAGAGCAAGAAGAATAAAAAAGACATAATGGGAATGCCTTGTATCCTTGGAAATGATGGAAAGCTAAAGGTGACACTGCAGGAGAAAATTAGAGTCTGGAAGGAATATGAAGAGAAACTGTTGAATGAAGAAAATGATTGGAACAAAAGTATGGAAATAAAGGTTGAAGGTCTTTGTGAACTAGTTTCTACAGAGAACGTGATGGAAGCTCTTATTCTAATAAATACAGGAAAGGTACTGGACCAAGCGGAGTAACAGTTGAGTTGTTAAATGTTTGGAAAAAAGAGTCTGTGAGAAGATTAGCCGAAGTTGCAAACAATAAGCTGGAGGGAAATAAAATGCCAGAAAGTTGGAGAAAGAGTGATCTGATTCCAATTTTTAAAGGAAAAGGAGATGTAAGATCGTGTGGAAATTACAGAAGCATTAAACTGTTAGAACATGGTATGAAAGTGATTGAAAAAATTTTTGAAAGAAGGCTACGAAAAGTTGTGAAACTGGATGAAATGCAGATGGGTTTCATGCCAGGTAGAGGTACAACTGACGCTATCTTCATTATGAGACAGTTGTTGGAAAAATATGAGATGGCCAGAAGAGATCTATATATGGTATTTGTGGATCTTGAGAAAGCCTTTGATCGTGTTTCAAGAGAGGTAATTTGGTGGTCGCTGAGGAGAAAAGGGATACTAGAAAGAGAAATAAAAGCGATAATGGAAATGTATACAAATATTGAAACATCCGTCAAGGTGGAATACATGAGATCGGAGTCATTTGATGTAAACGTTGGAGTCCAACAAGGATCGATACTAAGTCCTCTTCTGTATGCGTTGGTGATGGATGAAGTGACTAAAGACATCAGAGAAGGAGTTGTAAAGGAAATGCTGTATGCGAATGATACTGTGTTAGTCAGTGATAACTGGGAAGAGGTAGAATCTCGATACACTCAATGGAAGAAAGCATTACAAGAGAAAGGAATGAAAATGAATGTAAACAAGACAAAGGCTTTCTATACAAGAAGAAATTTTGTACGAATGCAAATGCAAAAGTATCCATGCTCTGTATGTGGCAAAGGAGTGGGAAGGAACTCTGTGCAGTGTACAAAATGTCAACACTGGGTGCAGAAAAGGTGTTCTGGAGTTCATGGAAGTTTAACCAGAGAGAAGATTTTACTTGCAAAAAATGCATCCCTGGTGTGGTATTTGAAGATGAAGATAATATGATAAGTTTGGATGGAGACAACATAGAAGTGGTGGACAGGTTTTCTTACCTTGGTGATGTAATCAGTACTGAAGGAGGTGCTCAGGAGGCTGTAACATCAAGAATTAGATTGGCATGGAAAAATTTAAAGAGGTTTCGAATGTTATATGTGGAAGAAGCATATCATTGAAGGTTAGAGGCACCTTATACAAAAGCTATGTGAAAAATGCTCTAACTTATGGTGCTGAATGTTGGGCATTGAAAATGGAAGATGAAGGAGGATGAGGACCACAGAAATGAGAATGTTGCGAATGATATGTGGGAAAACCTTGAAAGATAAAATGAACGATGAGAAGATTTGTGAAATGACGGGTGTAGTGATATTGGAAGAGTTTCGAAGAGAAAAAAGGTTGCGATGGTTGGGACATGTGGAGAGAATGGATGAAGAAAGGGGTCCACTAAAGGCACTACTCTTAGAAGTTGATGGGACAAAAAAAGGAAGACCGAAAAAGAGGTGGAAAGAAGTACTAAAATGTGACATGACTGCCAGAGGTTTGCAAAGGTTGGATGCTCAAGATCAGAAAAGATGGCGACTAGGCTGCAAAAACCAGCTGACCCCTGCCGGCGAGGAACCTCTGCTGGGCTCCAGAAATAGAAAGAAACACATTCCTGGAGCAAAATGATGATGATGATGATATCACCTCTTGACTATTTCCTTTGGGGACATCTTAAATAGGTTGTTCACCAGAACCGTCCACGCACTCTTGATGATTTGAAAGATGGGATAATGACTGAATGTCAAAAAATTACCACTGAAACCCTTAACAGAGTGAAAAGACAGTTCTATAAAGAGATTGTTTTATAAAGACAGTTTTATAAAGAGAATGATTAGACAGTTTTATAAAGAGAATGATTAAAGACAGTTTTATAAAGAGAATTAATTTTATAAAGAGATTTTTATAAAGAGTAAAAGACAGTTTTATACAGGGAATTTTAATTTTAAAAATTAAAGAGTATCAGTGCAGAGGGTGAACAATTTGAGCATCTAAATAAAATTGATATTCATATCTATTTTAATAAAAATCTACATGGTGCATGACTTCTGGGACACCATGTACAGCAATGGTTGGTTTGTAAGTCCTTACGTTTTAACAATCAATTACCAACCAAAGTTTAAAATGTTTGGTGTTGAAAATTGACATTTCCAGTAAGAAATTTTCAACCTAACACACTATTGACTAATAATAATTTGAAGTGCGACATACAAGACTTGACTTAAACCTTTGGAAATTCTCCAAAATAAAGCCATGAAAATAATTAGTAACAGTCAGTGGAATGAGAGCATACAACTCCTCTATCGCAACCCAAAAATTTTCAAACTGGAAGAGTTGATTAGTCTGCAAATGGCTAATTTACGTCTAATTTTGAAAAATGTATTTTGTTAAATTATTTTTTTATTCTTACTTTCATGAAATTCCTCATGTTCCCGATCAACTTGTTCGTGCAAAAAAGTCTGTTATATTTGCCAAGATATTGAACTAACTGCCAGCAAAGATCAATAAAATTTAGAGGAGTGAAAGTCTGGAACCTTTTTTTTAGCAATTTAAAACTTTGCTACTATCAAAAACTTAAATATCTGTATAAATGTTGTTTACCATGGGTCAAAATTAACGTCTTCAACAACTTGCCCATCGGGAAAGTGATATCAAATGCTTACTCGCCCAAAAAAATTTCATCTAGTCAAAAAAAATAGGCACAATGAATTTTGAGGTTGTTTAATTTGGGGAAAAAAGAGACAAGGTTTGCATAATGCCGCTATCATATTTTAACAAAGTTTTTGTGCACAATTGTTGTAGAAGTGTGATATAATACAGAACATTTTTCAACCATGCAATAATGCAAAAATTGATTTTTATTGTATTCACTTCAATTGTTACATTAACAATGATATGGACTAATGTTGCCTTTTTGAGGCAAACTCATTATCGATCATGAATATCTTGGAAGCTACACTAGCAAGAAAGACGAAATTTTAAGGAAAAGATGGATAAGATATTGTGACATGATCATTGGTCAATTATAAAGATAAATTTTCATTAAAATGATCAGCTGTTGTTCTATGACTATTGACTAAACTATGTATTATGATGTCACAATGACAATTATTGATCACGACTGAATTCTGACTGAGTATATGGTACGCAATACTGTGTTTGCAACAAAATGCAAGCAAGTCGCTTTTTTTTTACTTGAAGGCTTTTAAAATGGTTTGAATCTTTTGTTGTTGCTTATTCTGCAAATCCTGAACATAGTCCACAGTAACCACATACTGTAATGCTGCAGATAACACTTTAAATAAAGAAACTGCCCTCGGGAACTGTGTAGTGCTAATTTTGTAAATTAAACAATAAAAACATTGCAAAAAATTGTGTGCAGTGTACTGATGTTTGGTTGAACTGTCTGTACCTATAAGCCAATTTAGACCTGGTTTTCACCTAAAATCATCAAAAAATTGCATCAAAATTTTGGAAAATACCTTTTCACTTTAGATGCAACAAAACCACTCCTAATTTAATTGTGATGTTTTGACATTTGCAGGCTGAAGTTTTAAAGTTTAATCATTTTGCATGCTTAATACTCGCAGTCATTTCAAAAAAACAAAATGATACAACCACTCCTGTTGAAACTATTAGATAGAGCCTACGCACTTATTTGTTTAGGATGTGACCACTGAACAGTGATTATCAAAGCTTTACCACTTTCTATATTATGTATTAGAGTCAAACCTCGATTTAACGAACCTCCATTTCACGGACTTCCAGTTTAACAAATTTGGAATTCATTAGACTCATGAGTATAGACTAGTGTACTGTAATCATCACAAACGTACCATACAGCAACAATCGACAATGCAAAACATTGTGTGATTAGTCTCTGAGCCATAATAAACCCTTCTCCATTCACTTGCCTTTCGTTACATCTCAAAACTTATCACCACAGGCATAGCAACTGTCTAGCAATGCTATTATTCCACATGAATGCACACATAATAATACTGTAGTCGCATAGCAACTGTCTAGCAATGCTTTTATTCTGCATGAATGCCACGTATTAGTATTGTAGTCGGCTTGTTTTCTTATTGAGCATTAGTGCTGTGATGTAGCTTAACATGCCTAGGCAAAGAGAACAAAGTAAACGCGTGAACTTGTCTGTGATGAAAAGGCTGGAACTAATCAAAAAGCTTGAAAAGGGAGCCGGCGTTGCAACCATCTGTGAGCAGTATGGTGTCAAAAAGCAAACGATCTCTGACATCAGGAAGAGCAAGGACAAGCAAACAAAGTAAGCTGCTTTGTATTGTGTTGATGTCTCATCTTCTGAGAGTGGTAAAGTGAAAAACAGAAAGCTGGGAAGGATCAAACTTTAGATGCAGCCGTTATGAAATGGTACATTCAGGAACAGTCCAGTGGAGTACACATACATGGTGTAAAGCAGGGCTGCCCAACCCCTAGCCCGTGAAGCTGTTTTATGTGGCCCACAAGGTCTTTTTGCGCGATTGATTTTCTCATGGAAAGGCTTACTTAGCATTTACATAAAACGCCTAAACCAAAACCCTCTTCTGTTTGGTATTCGCAAAATCAGTTTGGATTCGCGGCGAAGACCTTTTTTTTTGGTCTTTACCTTCTTTTTGGGACAGATTCCCGTAATACTGGCTGAAGTGAGCACCAATTTTGTACAACAAACTTACAATTATTTGGAGTTTACTCTTGGCAAAAATGCATGTAGCCCGCAATAACTTTTCCCTCATAAATGTGGCTCGTACCAGTAAAAACATTGGGCAGCCCTGCTGTAGAGCTACTGGAAGCTGCTGCCAAACTTGCTGCTCATCTTGGATACACCGATTTTAAGCGAAGTGAAGGGTGGCTTTGGCAATTCCGTAATTGCCATGGATTATTCAGCAAGGTACTGCATGGTGAAGCTGTTGATGCAGATACGGCCAGTGTGGCCCCATTTCACTAGAAATTAACAAAGCTAATGAGTGATGAAGCCCTTGCCCTTTCTCAGATATATAACGCACATGAAACTGGTAAGTTCTGGCACTCTATTTCTAAGAATACTCAAGTTTGACGTGGTGAGGATAAACCTAAGGGGAAAAAATTTAGCACTGAAAGACTTTTAGTAATTGTTGGGTGCAATGCTACAGGTATTGATTGACTGAAGCTAGCTGTAGTGGAAAAATCAAAAAATCCAAGGGCGTTAAAGAGAATAAATATTGAACATGATGTGCCAGTCTTTTATTACAACTCCAAGAAAGCTTAACTCAACCAGACAATATTTACCTCAGTGTAGATCTGACTTAATCCTAGACAGTTTATATGTGTACACATAATAGAGAAGCATCTAGTAGATTACCTTCACTGCTTGCACTCGTTTCTAGTGCTGCTAGGTTGTTTACTATAGACAATGATTCACTAATACCAACGTATTTTTTGGTTTGCAGATCATGATAATCCTTTAAATTTTTATCTATTCAACCCTATTGGCTTGCATTTTTTAAAATAAATGGCTAAGAAAAAGTTAGTGACTGTTGAAAAAGATGTCAAAGAAATATTTAACATTTTGTACTCTGAACAAAACTCTTCAATATTAGATCATGAACTTCAGGATGTTGATGAACTTCAAATGATTTTCATGTCTCTGAAAGATGGTTTAAATTATGACAAAGATGATGCCCCAAGTGATGCTGAAGAAGGAAAAGCAAATATAAAAAATATTGGTAGAGGAGTATTGTCTCAGGTGCTGAAGTAAAAGCAATTGTTGAACATGGAAAAAGAGATGTAAGCATTGATTCTAGTCAGCTAGAACCTACATCAACAACAAAGCGACACAAACTAAAGAAAAAGAAAAGAAAATGGACAACCAAAAAGCTAAATCCTTGTCGTCAAGCTTACAAATGTTCAAATAGTACTAAAGGACCAAACATCACACAAAGCATTAGACATAACAATCTCAACCTATTGATATGTTCAAATTGTGCTTTGACGATGACACAATGAAGCTTATTTGCATTGAATCAATAAAATATGCTGCACAAAAAGGTGATTCACAATCTACATTGTCGATTGATGATTTGTATAAGTACTTTGGCATACTTTTATTTTCTGGTTACAATAAAATGCCATTTAGAAGAATGTACTGGCAAGCAAGACCAGATACAAATTGCTATTTTGTTAGTCAGTCAATGAGCAGAAATAAATTTGAAAAAATACATCAGTTTTTTTACATTTTAATAACAACAGTAATATTAATGAAACTGACAAAGTTTTCAAAACCCGGCCACTGCTAATACGCTTTAAAATGATTTCTTTCATCAATCTTTTTTACCTTTGAGTAAAAGTTATTTGTTGAATGAAGCTATGGAACCAAAGTATGGTCACCGTGCAATGAAACAATTTATAAGAGGAAAACTTATATGGTATGGGTTTAAGTTTTGGTGCCTTACCAGTCCTGAAGCGTACATGATTAAATGTGAGCCATATACTGGAGACAACAAAATTGAAGGAAAAACGGTAGGAGAGTCTGTTACTGAAAATCTTTGCTTAGGCTTTGTTTCCAAAGGCTCATGTATTTTTATGAACAACTATTTCACCTCTTCGTCTTTGATGGACACTCTATTTAGTGAAAAATGCTCCTTTAAAAGACGTGAAAAAAGCTGAAAGAGGTACTTGCTCCTCTGTTGAAGACTAACAAAACAACATCAGTCTGGTGAGGTGTAATGACAACAATCAAGTGATATTGATTACTAACTTGAAAGATAATGTTTTATTTGAAGTGGGAAATTGTAAGCATTAAAAAAGGAAAGAAAAAGAGATGTTCCTCAACCAAACCTCATCAAGCTCTACAACAAAAAATGGGTGGGGTTGTGAGAGGGCTCTATCAAATTCGCATCTGTTAAAAAAAAGTGGTATTGGAAGAGGAGTTTGCCCTAAAACAAAAAAACAAGTGCTGGATGTCACTAAACTAGATGGTAAAAACCATCTAGTGAACAAAACAGCACAGATACACCAAGACGGTGTGCTGCCTGTGGAAAATGTACAAAATTTTTGTGCATTAAGTGCAATGTCGAACTGCATCCGTATACGTGTTTAGTTGAATATCACAGATAATTCCTGATAATGTAGGCCTGTGTTGTGTTACCCTCATACTATGTGAACTTGATGTTTTCTTAGCTGCAGTCATTTTTGGCCATGTAATTACACTACGTTTTGTTTACTTGAAAGTAATATTTGCATATACTTGGCTGAAATATTTTTGAAAGGCACTTTCTAGTGCCCATCGTATGATATCATACACCCAAAAATGGGGGGGTAAAAATAAAAAATGCTGAAAAAACTGTTCTGTCATTATTAGATGATCATAACAACCTCAAATTATAAACAGATTGAAAAAATTTCAAGATTTTGAATTTCGGGCATTAATGGGTTAATTCAACCAAGATATGATGATATAAAGTCAGAGTTTATATTTCGACTATTTGTTCTGCAAAAGAGATCACAAAAATGGCGATTTTTAAGTGGTCATAACTTTGGCCATGGTTGTAATTGTAATTGTAAATACGTTTTATTCACCAAGTTGCCTTGGCCAGGAGACAGTGAAGTGACCTTTCGGTCTTCGAGTCAAGCTGCCACCTGCCCACCTGTCTACCACACACGGCGGAGGCTTCACACTATCCCTTTGATTGCTGAACGTCAAGCAGGAAAGCTGTGAATACCAATTTTTATAGTCTTTGGTTTGACCCGACCGGGAATCGAACCCGAGTCTACCGCTTCAGTAGCAGACGCTCTATCCACTCGACCACTGATCGGTTGACTGATTTTTAAAAAATTTACGTTTTTGGAGTCAAGAAAAAAGTTCTCCAACCCTACCAAGTTTCACCAAATCCAAGATGGTGGGTTACACTATGCCATTTTTTTGGATCAGTTGACATGGAATGACCCATATACATTATACAACTTACTGTAGGAAGCTGCTCTGTGTGGTATTGCCTATGGCGGCTTTTACCGATCACGCATATTTGAGCTGCAGAAATACGCTTATCATTTAAGTGCATGCATTTTGCCTTTTTTATCATTTACATTGAAAATGCATACTTCCGCTTAAAAATACTCGTGATCGGTAAAAGTTGTTTAAGACAAAAACAACTACAAAACGCGCAAGTAAACAAAGTCAACGACAAAAATCAAAACACTTAAACTAGATTTCAAAGAAATAGTTTTTGATACTTTCAAAAAAACTAAATTTGAAAATAATATTGATTGCACTGACATGATCATGTGATTTTTAAAGAAGGTTAATGTTTGACTCAATTAAACACAACTTGACCACACCCCAGCAAGGTCCATGATAATTGACCCCAATTGGCTGAGAAAGGCAGTCATAGAAATATTTTACTATCCCTAGGGCCCAGAGCCATCTTGCCCAATCCCTCACTTTGTGACAAGATTACTAGTAACCATTGGTTTGCAGTCAGTTTGTCATGGTCAGTTAACTTGGCTTGCCCCAGCCACAGCCAATTCTTGCTAAACTGGTAGTACATCATAGAAAAACTAAAAATTCTCAAAAAACATGATACTGGTAGGCCTATATACAGTTAGGGAAAGACAAGCCTACGGAACAAAAAAACTTCTAAACTGTATTATACTTTCAAACACAAAATTTCATTTAAAAAACATATTGCAGTATAAATAACTTGTGAAAGTATGGAAAAGCAATCCAAATTCAAAGTTGTCTACAATCATGGTAAATAGTAAAGACTGAGGTAAAGTAATCAACTTTGTAATAGCCTGTTTAATATTAACTTGACTTGACAGATTTTAGTTGACATTAGGCCTACCTACCTAGTTCAATTAATGCATGCTAAACAAAAATGTAACAGAAAACATCATTACTATTTTTATGAAGAGCTGTATATAATGAAATTAAGGGGATAAGGGTAAATCATCAAGCTATTTCCAGAAGTTTACAACAGCTAAAATTTGAAACTAATTTTTGAAATTTTTTGTTCTTATTTTGAGCCTGTAGTTGTGAAGATATTCAACAAATACAAAGAGATATCCCCTGTAAAAAGTTTTTGAAAACCCTGAGTTTGTTCTACCAAACTAAATTCACAGAAAAAAGGGAGAGGTCAACCAAAATGGATTGTTCACATGATGTTACTTACTGGAAGGGTAAATAATATTCAGTCTTTTTTTTTTTCTGGAAGTTCAGGCAGAGAGAACAGATTTAAGGTATCAAAATACTTTTTACGGGAGATAGCATTTTGCATTTGTGGAATATATTTGCAACTGCAGCTCCAACATGAGAAAAATCTTTAAAATTCTACTTCGATTTTAGGTATAGTAAACTACCAGAACTGGCTGGATGCTTTACCCCTTTAAGATATACTGTAAAATAATACTCAAACCAAACATATGTTACAGTATTTTCACCCAAATTGCAATTAAACAGTCAATCAAAAAAGCTATAATTATCTTCCCAACCTCTGGCATGAGGCTCAACAATCTCCAACATTTTATCTTCTTTTAACAGAAATGTTTTCAAAAACGTGGGAATTGGAAGCTCATTGACTGCTTGCTTGTCTTTATGGAGTTTTTGAAACAAAAGCAAAACTTTCCATCGACAGATAGCAGCTAGAGAAGATGGGCTTACTTTGTGACACAACACTTCATAAGATCGAAAAAAATATTCTTTTCCATTATAAGAAACATATAAGCATCGATGGGAAGGGTGAACTTTTCCAACACGAGATGCTCCTACACATTGGTGTCTTATTACCAATCTTTCACCATCGCGAGTTTTAGCTTCATTTAGAGGAGAACAAGTCCGCCCAATGTAACATTGCTCCTGACTGTCAATCCCTCCTTTTACAGCAAATTTAGGAACATTACCACGAGAACTTTTGTGCCAGCAAAGGCTGTCTGGGTTGCTTGATGTTAGAACTTCAAAACTTGGAAGTAAATGTTCTAAAGATCCATGTGGTATAGATGCAACCATCCCATCTCTTGTTGTCACTCCTGTCACGATTTGCCCATCGACATTAGCCTTAGCAACATATCCTGCCTCACCAGTTTCCAGCTTACATGCAACATATGCATCATTTGGCACAGCCCTGTTATGATCATTTATATTTACCCAATCTATGGTTTCAAATTTCAGTGGATAGTGAACAGGATTAGCTTGCGCAGACCTAAGTCTTTCTTCAAGAGCACCTCTTCGATTGAAATAAAACATGATATCCCACCTACTGCACTCTATCAAATTCTAAATATCATACACTTTATGCAGATTATGTAATATTTTGGAAGTAGAACCACATCATGTGATAAGGCCTATGGAAAACAAAGAAAATTATTTATAGTGTGAACAAAGCACCAAACAATTGTATAAAACAAACCAGTTGGAATGATACCACAAGACATTGCATTTCCAGTGTAATAAATATGGTATTCCAGATTTACCCCATATGAACAAAAAAGTTAAATTAATTGTATACCGGTACCGGTATCACTTATTGATTTCAGATTTATACATGGTTAAAAATTAGGACTTAATGTATTACACAAATAAAGCGAATTCACAATAAACATGAAAAACAAAAGTGAGGCATTTGTAATGTAGTTGTACACCAAGCGTTTCAAATAAGTAATTTCTGAAGTTTTTTTACTGTTCTAGGCTAGCTTTGACAAATTACTTCGGTGCTACTCAAAAGACTAACTATATTCATATTGACCAACGTTTTGCAAGTTAGAATTAACTAGCTTCATCAGAGTACAACATAGTGACAGCAAATTGCCATTAACTTCTGATAGCAAAAAAAAAACAGAAAAACGATCTCACATATTGCTGTAGTAGAATAACTACCAAAAAAATCAAAGCAAAGCTAAAAAAAAATCATTGTTATGATAGGCTAGGTCATACAGATAAATGTAAAGGTGTATACAACATGAAAGAAAACCGTTCTTATAAAAATAATTACTCTGAATCAGCATTGCAGAAACTAGGCTAAGAATTAACATTAAAAAAGATTAAACCATAAGAAATTTAACACTGGAAATTAAGCAACTTCCTACAAAAAGCAGGGAATGATAAACCATCATTTCTATTGAGCATTTGAGGCTTTTCATTGATATAGTTTTTCCACAGATTTTTTATCAATGTTCTGAATATCAAGTTTCTATCTTCAGTAATTTTGAAGTTATAGAAAATCAGTTTTATGCTTGCAGCTGCAGATCAAACGTATCAATTACAGCAAAAGGGTTATTTCAAAAGTAAATCTAACATTTTTATTTTGGAGGTATGTGTAAGCCTATGGTGCTTGATTATATTACTAACTTATTGTGTATAGGTTCTGGTTCACTATAAAATTGCCAAAAAAACGTCTCAAAATATTACTAAGCACAAAATAGAAAAATGTCTTGGAAAGAATTGAGAGCATTTTTGGATTGAGAAAAAACAAAATATATTAAAACCGATGAAACAGCTACTGGTACAGCAGAAAAGTGCGAAATGTAATATTTGTATTTTAACTGTTCCCAGAATGTTGAAGCAATGGATTATTTTTAACAAATTTACAACAATTAGCGAAATAAATTTCGAAGTGACTACGCGAATGGAACATTCGCGGTATTTTTTTTTCCTCGCGAATGGAGACATTGCCTTTTTCATACATTTAGTTTAAATACGACATTTTATCGCTAAATCGGTGCAAGTTGCGTAGCGTAGTGGTTAGAGCACGTAACTGCTAACTGATGAACCCGGGTTCGACTCCCGTCGGAGGTGCAAAAGCGTCAAATGGAAGGTAACGCGGAGTATACGGATACGGAAAGAATATGTGGTAATCAACCTTTTTTTGCTTCAAAACCTTTTATTACAGTTAGGGTTAGGGCAGCGATGCCAGTCTGAGGGGATAGCAATTCCCTGTAGTATCTATTCATAGCGCCTGCTCCATTCGCGAGGAAAAAAAAGTACCGCGAATGTTCCATTCGCCAAGCCTCTTCCAATAAATTTTAAATAGTTTTGTTTTGATTCTAATAGTATTCTGAATTGTTTTGAGGCATGCAAACAAAGTTTACATTAGGCCGTACCAAATTTTGGTGACTTTCTTCAATTTCTTAGAAACTCTCCCAAAAGTTGTGGTTCAACTACCAATTTAGTTAACCACCAAAATTTTTTGATGAAATTTTTGTTTTATGCCTCCTCAAAATGCGTTTCTAAGGCAACGTGACAAAAATCAAAAAATTGCCATCACTCCACAACCACTTATGCTAGATGCAAAATTGTTTTTTCTAAAGATGTAGATTATCCAAGTTCCTATCTGCTCTCCATACATTACATGAGTCTAACTGCTTCATTTTTTCAAGTATTGTCATTCGAGGCTACTTTGTCTCGTGGGTAAACATTGGCCCACACACAAAAAAATTTTTTGAAGAAGTCCAATACCCAACTAATGCAGCAAATGGTCAAAGCAATGATGTAGAATTGTAGTTTAGCATCCTAACAACATAATCAGAAGACGTAACTGCTATATTTACCTTTTTTAAATAAAATTATTGGGGTTAATAAAAAAAAACAACTTTTTTGGCAAATTTCAGAGACCTCTCCCTCTTTCAGTAAATGCTCACAAGAGAAGTTAAAATGCTATTTCATTGTTGAAGTACCATAGCATGACCGACAACCAGCAAAGTATATAATGTAACCATTTGCAACTATGTTTGAGTTAATAAATTATTTTTTCCTAAAAATTTGGAATGTGGGAAATTTAGGCCCACAACAAAAGTTTAGTTTAATGATGTAAATGGTGCTTTGGACAAAAAACATCAGTATGTTTGTTATAATGATTGATAATTGTTAGTAGTACTGGTACTGGCACGTTCCAAGTTGCAGGAGGAGAAGAAACTGAGGGGGCTGGGCCCTCCTCTTCCTACCCCCCTGAAAGCCTTACCTGCCCCCAGTTTTCAACTCAGTACCAGTACAGGCTCATGAAATCATTAGAAATAATGCTACCAGTACCTATGCCATTTCTAAGTTCTGCAAAGTGTTCTTTATTAAAGTGAGTATCAGCACCTATGCTATTTTCAAAGTTCTTTTCTGTGCATTTTTAGTTATAATCATGTAATACGTCTGCAACTGAGTATCATTTAAGCTATTACGTGTGCCTTTTTCACTTATTTTCAATTTAACACCTGTGCACAGTTGCACACGTATTACATGATTATAACTAAAAATGTACAGAAAATAACTTTGAAAATAGCATAGATGCTGGTACTCACTTTATTAAAGAACAAGTTTAAGTTATTGCCTGTGCACTTTTAACAAGAACACATTTAATGAAAGACACATTTAAGTTATTGCCTGTGCATTACTTCAGTTTTTACTTGAGCCTATTTTAGTTTATTACAGTGAATTTTTAGGTTGACATTGGTAATTTTGTACTTCTACGTGGTCACTGGTTACCATATATTCTGCTTATATTGTGAAGCAGCACTGAGTTCTAGTTTAAAACAGACTCCGTGGAATAACATATCCTTGCAATGGGTAACTTTAATGTTCACAGTGAATTCAGATAATCGAGCTAATGATGCCTTTCAGTGGGAAACTTAGGCCCAGCAGGTATATACAAAAAAAAATAAGGGAAACTTTGCAAGCAAAAAGTCTATTTTTTGTACGTTGTCTGGTTAGGGTCTCTTGCCCCTCTACAGCTACTAACTGGTGATCAACATGCATTGTGTCTTTGGAGATACATCAAAATGCTGAAAAAGTGGGGCAAAGTATCGACAAATGACAGTAAAATCAAGAAAACGAGTTTTTTACGAATTTTATTAAATTTTCTATGATAAATTTCATTGCATAGAGGTTTTATGGGATTTTTCAGGTAATATATAGTAACTTTTTAGTGGCTATACTATTATTAGAGTAATTGTTGTATTAGAACAAATGTTGATTGTTTCTTAAAGTGTTCACTGATAGGATAGCTAGTACTGTAAGTGTTGAAAAGTAGTAAAATCTTGACAGAAATGTAATGCTTACCTTATTATTAATCACTGCTGTATTCTGTTATTTTCACAGTTTATTTCTGTGAGCTTTGAAAAATGGTAAAATGTCATCTGCCCACAAAAAAACAACTTTGACAGAACTGCATTTCTCAGCGCAAATTCCTCTGCAGATGTATTCACCTGCTCATGAATTTTAAAAGTTAGCATGCTAAACTTCAATTAGAAATAAACACACTAATCAAAAGCAGCAGGTGCTGATGAAAAGACAGCTTTTAAAGTAAAGGGATTGTGTTTAAACTATGATTTTGATTTATACTACATCAGGATTTAATCAAAAACTTTTGGCATCACCTGGTGCAAACCATGCACTGGATTGTTTTTCAGAAACTCAAGTAAATCAAAACTCTAGATTACTGCTGACAAATACAGGGTCTAGACCCTACGTCCTGCACCAAAGATTTTAAAGCAATCTTGATAAGTTACCGGTAATTGAAATGATAAATGCAAACAACGTTTCATTACTCCATAAAAGAGCATGCATCCTATGCCCAATAAAAGGAAACAATATCTTACCCTATTGATTTTATAGTGTTTCACATCACTCGCCAAATACTTTTTGTGCACACTGCACAACTTATGACCAACTCTATGCATTGGGATATTTCTGAAAATCTTTTCAATAAGCTTGATGAACAGCTTGCAATTAATCGAAAATCATTAAGGGTTTTAGTACTTGCTTTGTGAAGAAAACGAAGTCAGCTAATCAAGTATTTGATTAAGGTATCATTGGAATAAAGGCTAATTGACTTACATTCAATAGTTCAACACTCTTGATGTGTTGCATATCTTGAAGCATTTTACCATTTGATAGCAGTAAAACAAAAACAAAAAACGTCTCAATGCTGTATCCAGAAGCAAGTTTAACAGCAATCTGTTTTAGACACTTTAATTGTTACACTTTTAGCAACCACTAATTCTGCTAAAGCTCTATGTGCTGCTCTTGGATGCAGGCTGACTTGGACATGTCAATTCAAACTTTTATTCATTTTTTCAACTACACATAACAATATTAGTTTTAGTCCTAGTATTTATACTTTTGGTTTCAGATTTTTTTTGCTGTTAAACACTCATTCTCTTTTTCTACTGTTTACTCCTGCACTAATCTTTCAAAATTGTTTCTACTTTCCACATCCTTTTTTGTGATGATGTTTTTTTTTTGGCTTTAAATGTTGTAAGCATTAGAAGTTTTTACTAATGCTAAGTTACTTGATACACAGTGCTTTTAGTTTAAGCTTTCCAGATGCAGCACAATATATTTGTTTGCAGCTTTCTAGAAACAGTTGTTTTGACTCCTGGGTTAGCCTGGTTTTCCTAAGATCTTAGTAAAGTATGGTTTGCGTCATGTGATGCCAAGTCAACATCAATTTTTATCCATCAATCCTTAACTTTGAAAGCAGACTTCTTAGCAGCACATGCTGCATTATTTTGTTTCTTTTGTGGGCAGAAAGCAGCCAAATCTTATTCAAATTTTGAACATTTTTTAAGCCAAGAGAATTAGGTTTTCCTAAATTGTAGCATGATGCCTACCAATAGCACGTTGGCTTGGGAAAGCATACTATACTATAGTTATTTAGTAACTGCCAAACCTAGCCATTATAAGCATGGTATTGCCCAGAGCCAAAATACTATGCTTGTTTGTTTAGAACAATCACTAAGAATTAAGATGTGAAAATAACAAGAATACAGTCAGCGATTATTAATATTATTGTTATTATTATTAGTTTATTAAATACTACTGTATATATTAAAGAACTACATGTGGATACCCATTGTGCACGAGCAACACTAAATTGGTGCCCCGTGCTCAAGTGAGGAGTGCCCAAAGGGGCACTCACTAAATTGGTACCCAGTGTGAGGAACACCCGAAGGGGCGCTCACTTCATTGGTTCCGCGTGTAAGTTAACACAGAACCAAAGCTTCACCAAAAAGTTCAAAGTGAAGCAATTAAGCTGAAGAATTGCTTAATTGCTCGAGAAAAGTCGAAGAAAAGTTCAAGAAAAGCCCACAGAACTGTTCCGAAACAGAACAAAAAGCGCTTTTCAAAACTGTTTGAGTGTTGTTTGAAAGTGCCCAGAAGTGTCGTTTGAAAGCGTCCAAAAACCTGCAGAAGAAACTTCAGAAAAAACGGTACAGTCTTTTAGTTTTCTTTGCATATCATTTTGTTGCATATATATACGTGTAAAATATTATTTGCATATTTACCTGTAATTTTTTTGCCTATTTACGTATAAATTTTTTTTCAGAATCTTACAATTTGAGAAAACGTAATTGATTAAAACCCACGTAATTAATTAAAGATATTGAATTAAGGCCAAAGTATTTCAATGTACAATGCGAATTTCTGAATATGTATTAAGTCAATTTTATCATAATCAATTCTGACTCCTTATCTGCCACACTTAAGCTGTGCAAGAAATGTAAACTTAGTTGTACCGATAATGGGTGTCCGATAATTGACCTTTCCAATGTATGAATTGCATTTGCTTATTTTTCTCTTACCTTGGAATTACTTGCAATTTCTTGCGTTATAATTCATGTTATGGCTACTCTAATTCTGTGTCGAGTAGAAGAAGTTTAAAGGATAAATAGCAACAGCCATGACTGATCGAAATATATCTTGTGCGACCAGCAGAGTAACTGAATGTTTATTTCATATTGTTGTACTGTATTTGCATTTTTGATATTATTTGATTCCGAGCAAAGACTCGATTATATTTTATGCTAAAGGGTAAGAGAAAACCCCTTTATATTGTGTTATTTGCATTTTCCGCGGTTAAACGCGCTATGTCATCCTGCGAGGAATGACCAAGTCACTTATTTCTGGTCGCATGGAAGTAGAAAATAGCATTTCTACAGTTATATTTCAGATTTTATCGCGTTAAACATTTTATCCCCAGTTTTGGTGTTTCTGCTTTCTCCTTTTTTAACCCTAATTGAATTTCTATGTTGCAGTTTTTAAAGAGTTACGTGTTTTTTTTTTGTCATGTTACGTGTCTTTTTTTTGTCAATCAAATCTGCATTTCTTTTCGTCAACTGAGGCATGTGCTGGACAGCCTAGAGGGGCTTTTTTCATCCATCATACCCATCATTCTGAGGGGAAGGTCTGTGGTGACCGAGTAAATATAATTTTATATTTGTTCTTGGATATATATGTCTGCGGTATCTGGTTATTGGCACATATTGCTCATTGCTATGGGTGGTATTGCATAATGAACGGATATTGCAAGACAAAAGGAATTTAATTAATGTTGTTTTTATTCTCGCTTTCCTTTGTTTACTCACTATATATATACCGCTGTTTTGCTTTATGTCATCATTATTCATATATTATTGTTATTACTATTAGTTTATTAAATACTACTGTTGATATTAAAGAACTATGTGTCGAGACTCATCGCGTATGAACTCACTAAAATACAACAATATGTGTTGCAACTACATTGAGGGAAAATCAAAAGTTTTTAGTCTTTATATTGAGGTGAAACATTATGTTGGTCCATGGCCCCCAGTAGTTCCAGCCTGATTTGTCACATTTTGCAGACTGTTGCTAACAGTCTGACTTTCAAATCGCTCAAGTGTGACTTTGCGAATATCGCAGCAGTTTGAAATCTCTGTTCAGTCTGATTAAGCAATCAGTGTAGCAAAACGACATAGATAAGGCCAGTAAGGTAAGATGGAAATAAGCAAACGGCCAGCCTAAAGAGTTGCGAAATATGGAATTGGAGAACAAGAAGCCTGATTAATCTTTGTGAGAAGTTGTAGGCTGCTGTCAGTCACGGCTAGTTTCTGTCTCTAACATTGATTGATTTTGAGGGATAGAGTAGGCTACTGTAACAGGTAGAGATGGGCACATTCAGATTTATAAACCATCAGGCAGAATGATTTTTTTTTCACTTAGGTGGTAGGCCTAATGATACCGATAACTGAATATTTGCTAAAGCGATACTGTATATCGGTAACGAAAAATCAAAAACAAATTAGCTGACAATGATAGGTTAAATGTATTGTCAACAATCTCTGTTGAACAGAAACAAGACTGCACTGCTGTAGGCTAAATCATTTTGTCATTATTGAATTGAAGGTGCTCCAAAGTTCTAAAATAAAACCTGGGCCTACATGCACTATAGCTATGAGCAAAATAGAATACCAGTAAGCCTGGTCCCAGCCTATAAAGGCAATAGCTTTGGGTAAAACTTCCAAATCAACTGATTTATGTGCTTTTTCTTGGCACATCAATTTATCAGCCAATGCAAGCCTACTGATACATCAGAAAATAAAATGTGGGTAATATAAAAAACAAAGTGACTAAAATAAAACAATAACTTGACCGCAGTACAGTTATAGCAATACAGTACCAGTATGTGCCTAAATTGTATAGTAGCCTAATAGCAATATAGCCTAGCAAAATGGTTAACAAATGTGTAATTTATGGATGCAAATCTGGATATGATAACCAAAAAGAAAAAGTTTTTGGTATTTCTTTTCCATTTAACAAGCCTGATTTGCTGGAAAAGTGGATGAAGTGTATAAACCGTCCTGCATGGAAACCCTCGAAAAGTTCAGTTATCGGTGTAAAACACTTTCAAGAAGAATATATCCTAAATGGCCAAAGAAAAAATTTGAAATGGGAGATGCAGTCAGTACCAACTCTGTATACTGCCGAAGCATTGAAGAGACCTTCAACACTACCAAATACCACGAAAGGCACCAAAAGTAAGAATGTATCAGGATGACGAATTAATCTTTGCTGACTTGTGCTTGTTTTGCTGACTTGTGCTCGAGAAATGCTCCAAATAATTATTCCTCCCCCAAAACTGATGATTATGTCATTTATTACAATCTTTTTTTTTGATGAAGAGAGTGGGTTTTCATCTATCAGAGAAGCAATAAACGTTGATAAGAATTTGCATGTGCAGCTTCAGTTGTGCAGTAAACCTGTCTCGCTTCCATCATGGTTTATCACTGGCAGGAATGGCACACTCACTAGCTACAGCATGTTAGAAAATTTTCCATCTTACTTGGCTGGCTATAGTGAAAGTGAAAACAAAATTATCGCTGAAATTAACAAAATACAACATTATTCCGCCAAAGGTCGCCCACCCTATTCTTCTGATATGATTCGATTTTCACTTATGCTTCGTTACACTTCTGCACAGGCTTATACTTTGATGATGGAAACTTGACCATTGCCTGCAATGTCTATGCTGAGAAAACTGCAAAAAGGCAGTGTAGATGCTTTAAAAGCTGTTAAACTTTTGCTGGAAACTGGTCAGATTTCAAATGACATAATCATGATTAATGATGAAATGTATCTCCAAAAATGCATTCAATACACCGGTGGAGAGTATCTTGGAAGTGATGATGAAGAAAATTTATGTAAAGGCATAGCAGTTTTTATGATACAAGGACTAAAACAATCTGTTCCTGTTGTTGTAAAAGCCTGTCCGGAAACAGCTATCAAAGGTGAATGGCTGGCTAATGAAATGTCGGATTGCATAAAGCAACTCTCATCTCTAGGCTTTAATGTTCAGAAATCATAACTGACAACCATGCAAGCAATGTAAGTGCATTTTGAATCTTAAAAACAACATTCAAATCTGATGATGTACTTTATATTAAGCACCCAAAAAGCAAGACGAAGACTTACCTGTTTTTGGATACTGTTAAAAACAACATACTAATCTGATGATGTACTTTTTATTAAGCACCCGAAAAGCAAGACAAAGACTTACCTGTTTTTTGATACTGTACATTTGGCAAAAAATATCAGAAACAACCTACTGAATGCCAGAAAATTTGTGTTTCCTCCACTTGACTTCAATATAGGGGATCAAGAGAAAATCCATTCTGATGGTGGGTACAAATGAGGAGCTAGTTGTGCAAAACTTATGCCGAGAGCTGCACTCAAGCATAATTGTACGTCGCTTTCGTAAGCTAAAAAGCTGCTGCTACGTAATTGCTATTTCCTCAGGCTGGCATCGCTGCCCTAACCCTAACTGTAATGCAAAGTTTTGAAGCAAAAAAAGATAGCTACTGCATCTGCTTCCAGGTTCCTGCATACTGTATCACATTTGCTCAACCCATCAGTGAACCGAACCCGGGTGCGGAAGGTTGAGAGCTGAGAGTACTAACCACTACACCGCCCAGCTTACAGAGACAAAATGTCGTATTTAAATCAAATGTATGAGCAAAGGCAATGGCTCGTGCGTGAGTGTTTGCATGACTAGCTTCTACTGTGGGTACAACAAGGAGCTAGTCATGCAAAACTTACGCAGGGAGACGCACTCCAGCATAACGATACGTCGCTTTTGTAAGCTAAAAAGCTGCTGCTACATAATTGCTATCCCCTCAGGCTGGCATCGCTTCCCTAACCCTAACTGTAAAGCAAGGTTTTGAAGCAAAAAAAGATAGCTATGTACATTTCCTTCCAGGTTCCTGCATACTGTATCACATATTCACAGCGCATCCGCAAATCGAACCTGGGTGCCGAGGGTCGAGAGCTGAGCGTACTAACCACTACACTGCCCAGCTTGCAGCATTGCAGAGACAAAATGTCGTATTTAAACCAAATGCAAGAGAAAAAGGCAATGGCTCATGCGTAAGCCTTTGCATGACTAGCTTCTACTGTACGTACATTGTGTGGGCAGACTTGGAACACATTTACAAAGATTCTGAACTCTCAGCAAACTTTAAAAAAGCTTACAGCTTATCCTACAAAGCTCTGACATCCTATGATAATAAAATGTATCTCTTGCTTTGGCTGTATTTTCCGAAACAACAATAGCTGCAACTAAATGTTACTTGCCTGGTAGAGAGGACACAGCCAGTTTTTTAAAGCTTATTAATACCTGGTGGACAATAGCCAATTCCAAAAAACGTTATTGTTCGAATCAACTTGGAAATGCGATGATTCCTGGTGACGGCAAAATTGAATGTTGGTTTTCTTTGGAAAACTGGCTGGAGCGATGGAAATCAGCTTCACAGTCACTTTGCCTTTCAAAATTGAATGTTGGTTTTCTTTGGCAAACTGGCAAGTCATGGAAATCAGCTTCACGGTCACTTTGCCTTTCAAAGCAGAGATGGGATGCTCTGATTCGTACATTGCATGCCAAAGGAAGATTGTGCTCGGATCTTTTTGAAGAAGGCTACAGCTTTATTATAACAGCAAAATTTCAAAGTGACCCATTAGAGCGGCGTTTTTCACAATACCGTCAAATGAGTGGGGGAATTTTCTTGTTAGCCTGCGCGAAGTTGTGTCCAGTGAGAACACCTTGATGTGTCGCTTGTTGCTCAAAGGGAGGACACATTTTTGGCAAGAATATTTGATGAAGAAAGGTCCAAAGCCAGACAGATTTATTGAGGCTTTAATTTGTGAAGACTGTGATGTGGACTCACACTTTCACCTGAGAGCACAGAGGTTGGATATACTGTAGCTGGATATATTGCCAAAAAAATCAAAAAGAGGCTTTCTTGCTCAACCTGCAATTCCAACATAATTAGTAATTTGACTGATTGTTCATACTTTCTCCATCTTTCTTGTGGTGGCTTGACATGTCCTTCTTCTTGTTTCTCTAAATTTGTGTGTAAAGGCTTTGCTCTTCTGGATTTTCTGGACAGTTTTATTCGCCAACAAAATTTCATTTCTACTCGAGAAGGCGCATTGTGCACTTTAAGATACTGTTTGGATGATTTTACTATTTTCTGTGACCACCACCTTTACCAAGCGAAAGAATCTACACTAAAAATGATCATTAATATCTTCTACAATAATAAGCAGAAAGCTATGAATGACTCGATTCAAAAAGACTCAATAACAACATTCAAGAGAAGGCAACGAGCAAAGCAACGTCCTTAGAAACTTTGAAAACATAACTTGCAAGTAAGAAGACCTTTTCTCTTTCATCTTCACCCCTATGCATTTGCCCACTCCACGCAAAATCAGCTTATCTCTCACTTTAAGCTCAATTTCTATACAATGTCATCGCACAATACACTCATCTAAGCTTGTAAAGCCTAAGCAAGCTTAAGATTTTTCATAGCATTGAGCTCAGCCGTTAGCCCACTAGGTAATCAAACACTAATCAAGTAGAGATCTATAAAAACAAAGAAAGTCATACAATGCTTAGCTTTATGCTTTCAGATTCTGCGTTGTTTTTCAGTTTGTTGAGAATGGTTTACAGCTGGTGGAATATGATAATCGCAGCACCCATAGAGCTTATTACAAAGCGGCCAACAGCCGATAGACACCAACTGTGCAGCTAGTAAGCTAAGGTAAGATCATAATATCCAGCTGGTTACATTAGCAAGCAAAATCAAGTAAAACCATACAGGTTTCTAGAAAAGTTTAGTCAGACTTTCAGCAACAGTCTGCAAAATGTGACAAATCAGGCCGTAACTACGGGTCTGCAACATCCTGACACGACCGCTTTGACCTGACGCAGGAAAACTCACTCTGGTATTCTTGAGGTCAGGGACATCCTGACTCCCTAACTTTAACCCTAACACTCTCCCTAACCCTAGCCCTAACCCTAACGTTAGGATGTCCATGGCATCAGGATTCCCGGGTGAATAGTCTTGCATCAGGATGTCCTGGTTCGGTAATACAGGGGGCCATGGTTGGTCAAAGATTTTAGTTTTAACTTCTAGTTGAGCAACAACTTTTCACGACCTCATAAAAAAAAGTTAGCTTTGTGCAACAATATGTGTTGCAATTACATTGAGGGAAAATCAAAGGTGCTTAGTCCACTACAGTATATTGAGGTGAAACATATCGCTGCTTTTGCTCAGAAAAGACTTAACCCTTTATCTACTAGTGTTGCCATATGGCAACAGCACCACAAAAATGTAAAGTTTTTAGTGTAAGTGTTTCTAATTGTTGTAATTATGTTTTTAGCAGATCGAAGTATAGTACACTTAAGCACTAATAATCGGTAGAAAAATAGTTATAATTTTTCATTCTGTTTGGCTGCAGCAAGAAATTGTAGAAAATTACCTTTTTCAGAAATGGCTCACATAATAAGGTAAGTGTTTCTAAGTATTGTAATGCAGTGTATTGGGATTTTGGTTGTACTATATTTTAGGCAATGTCTCTAGTGTACATACTATGTGTGACCAAGATCAACTCTACTTCTCACTTGACTGGTAGAACGCTTAGCGTAAAATGTTGCCACATGGCAACACTAGTAAAATATGTGTACATTTGCTCGAATTTGTGTCCGATAAAAGTAAGCTTTCACGCAAATGTTAAAGTTGTAAACTGACCAGAATTGCTCATTGTACAGGCCATTTTGAAATTGTGTCCATCTGCGCAGGGATTCGGGGCCAATAGCTGAGCTTTTCCAAACAAAAAAGTGTAGAAAAATATCACAAAAGGGGATGAAATAAGGCATCCAAAGACTAAAATCTACTTTGACGCCAAATTTCTCAAAATTCACGAAATAATAGAACAACACCGACACTTCACCAATATCGTAACAGCTTTTATGTTTAACAGGAATATCACAGTGAATGATGCTTTGGATTTCGTTCTAGATGAACAGGAGCCATGTGATTTATATCTTGAGCCACCGGAAGTTGCTGAACTTACTGATGAAGATTCAGGAGAAGAAAAAAGTTTTTCAGCATCGAACCTCACTGGAAATCAATTGCGAGCAGGAGCCGAAATTCAATATCAAACACGCCACGATGAAACAGCATCAGACGATGAAAATGATGAGGAAAGGAGAACGCCACCTGCTCCCAAAATGACTAAACAGGATTACCCTACGGCATCTAAATTTTCTTGGACTCCCAAACAAACTTCGTCTAGCTTCATTCCGCTTTTTCCTGAAGCGAACTATTGCAGATACAGGGATTTTGGGCCACTTGAGTTATTTGAACTTTTCTTTGACGAACCTTTGTATGACCTAATTGTAGAGCAAAGCAATGTTTATTGTCAATTTAAAAATTTAACAGCTCCCCCAGTAACTAAAGAAGAAATTAAAGTGTTTTTCGCGATTTTGGTTGTATCTGGATATAATCCTCACCCCAGCAAAGCTGATTTCTGGACCAATGGAGATGATTTGCGAAATACCGCTGTTTATATGGCCATGCGAAGAAACCGATTTGATCACATAATGCGTATTTTGCACTTCAAGGACAACACGCAATTGAATGTCAATGATAAATACACTAAATTACGCCCACTGATATCGTATTTGCAAAAAAAGTTTATGCTTCATTATGTACCAACTCGCAATATCGCTCATGATGAGGCGATGGTAGAATACTTTGGTAAGCATAGCTGCAAGCAAGCAATCAGGAATAAGCCAATCAGATTTGGCTATAAAGTTTGGTGCCAAAACAATCCATCAGGATATCTCATTGCTTTTGATCCATACCAGGGTAAAACTTATGAAGGATGTGACGAAGAAGAAAAAATATTTGGAAGGTGCTCATCAACTGTGCTTCATTTGCTTCGCCAATACAGTGATGATAAAACTGGTCTTCCGTATTGTTTAAACTTTGACAATTTATTTACTAGTTTGCCGCTCATACATGAGTTGAAAAAAAGATACGATAGCCTTGGCACCATACGTCAAAATAGATTGGAAAAAAACTGTACTTTGAATGACGTCAAATCTCTCGACAAACAAGCACGCGGCTCTTACGACAGTGCAACAGCAACATATGAAAATAATAATGTTTTGGTCACCAGGTGGAAAGACAATGCTGTACTGACTCTTGCTTCAAGCGCCTATGGAGTACACCCAATTGGATCTAAAAGAAGATGGAGCAAAGCCGAGAAGAAGAACGTCTACATTGATACTCCTTTTGCAGTATGCAAGTACAATGATAGCATGGGAGGAACTGATCGTATGGATCAAAACATAAATGCGTATCGCATCAGTATAAGAGGGAAAAAATGGTGGTGGTGTTTGTTCACATGGTTGTTGGATGTATCCATCAGCAATGCTTGGCTGCTATCCAAGGCTAAAGGTGACAACTACTCACAATTACAATTTCGGCGCGCGATTGCGAAAGCATACTTGTCTAGGTATGGCACTCCTCCAAAAGGTGCCGGGCGCAAGCCTGCAGCCACTCCCGACACGCTTGAAAAAAGGTATGACAAACTTGATCATTTTGCAGAGCCAACCAAGGAAAACAAGAAGCGCCGTTGTGCTTACGAAGGATGCAAATCAATTGGTCGTACACAATGTAAAAAATGTGACGTTGGGCTTTGCGTGAAATGTTTTGCGGCATATCACACCAAGTAATCTGTAAAACTAAAATCAGGAATGCATAAACACACACTGACTTTGAGTTTCTTCTTGAACAAAGTGAACATTGATACGTTAACTTTTCCTTTATTTCGTTCTTTCAGTTCTGTAAATTTTGAAGTTTTGTACCCGGATTTTGCTAGCGTTGCCATATGGCAACATTGATTTTCTTGAAAAATAAAAATAATATTGAATTTGTTGCACTGTTTGTAATGTCAGATGAGGTTCACTAGCTCAGCGAAACCAAAACAAAAAATAAAAAACAAAAAAAAGTTTGAAAATTAATTTGGGAGGTAAAGGGTTAAGTCCATTTTTTCCAATTTTCACTTTTTAGCATTTTTATGTTAATTGGACTTAGGGCTATCAGTTGAGCTATTCAGGTTTGCTGAATCTGTCAAAACAACAGAGTTCATGATATCTTAAGTCCATAGTTTTTGAGAATTTTGGTGCAAAACAGACTTATGTCCATATAGATTTTCGAGTATTTTTTTGGTGGACATAAGTCCAAAATCTGGAAAATAATTTGGACTTAAATCTGGTGTCATGTTTAGTGTTTTGAAAGCTCAACAATAAACAGCAGAAGATTGTTTGTGTAATTTAAGAAAAAGTGTCAGAAATTAATTTTTAATAAAACAATACATTATTTCTTGTCTAAAAATGGTATTTTGTGGGTAGTTAACCTGTAACAAGCATGATATGACCCTGTTTTTAATCATACCCTAATAACGAAATTTAGTTTATTTAGGCAAAGTACAGTACAATTTGTAGACTTAGCATATAGACGTGTAGATAACAGTTTATGGAATTTGCAAGTGGTACTCGAAGTTGGATGCCAGAGAAGGCAATCAGCAACATAAAAGTGAATGACATTGTTTATGTCCAAGGTGACTACTTCGACACAAATCAAGGGCCAAACTACTCTGCTAATCTATTGTACAAAGAAAAATCTCTTCTTAAAGACGTTCTGACCATTTATAGCAACACTTTCAGAGTAAAAGTTTTTATTGACAATTGTACAACATCAATAAATAAAGCATACGTGCTTACGGAACAAAATATAGGAGAAGACCAAAAAAGATTTATTCTTCCCAAAATTGCAATATCTGATGAAGAATCACATATTGATGACTCCGATGATGATCCTACATATACCCCAGATATTCCAGGACCATCAAATTGTGAAACTGCACAAGCTGAATTTGACAAAGATAACGTCCATGAATTTTCACCAGTTGAAGAACAACCTGCAAACGCTATGTCAGAACAAGCTCAGGAAGATGAAGTTTTTCTTAGTGAAATGGGTAAGCAACTGTTTGCAGCAAAATTGGATGTTGTTGGAAGTGAAGGTGATACTGTTCATGGAAGAAAAATGCTTCCCAATGAAAGAAGATTCTTTATCACCAAAGTACTGAATGATGCATTTCAGTGGAGTAAATTTGATGAAGATGTACATTGTGCAGGAAGTGCAATACTTTGGAATATTGTTGAAACTTCGCTGCATGATAAGTATTTGCAATTTTTAAAGTATGGCTTTGAGGGAAGCTCACCCACTCCAAGGAAAAACCCCAAGAAAAGACGAAAGCGAGATGAACAAAACTGGAAGAGAAACAAACAAAAACGGAAAAGACAAGCAGGAGAAGAATTTGTGTACCAAACAAAAAAAGGTGATAAAGTAAAATTAGCAAAAGCAGAGAAAGAGGCATGTGCAGAAACTTGCAAAAAACAATGTACAGCAAAGCTAACTGAAGAGGACAGAAAGAAAATACATCAAGATTATTGGGGTTTACCTAACCTTGAACGAAAACGTCTGTTCATAAGCAAATGCGTAAGAACATCTAAGAAAAATCGAGAAAGAAAGCGAGAAAAGGTGAAGGGAAAAAGACGTGATCGACAGCTTTCTAGAAGTTTTCAATTTATTCAACCCAGAACAGGTGAAGCTATAACAGTCTGTCAAAAATTTTTTCTGAACACTCTGGATATATCAGAAAAAGCAGTAAGAACTGTACTGAAAAAAACTAAGCCAAGTGGGGTATTGGAAAGCGACCAACGTGGCCATGCATCAGACCACAATAAGACAGAAGAAGCTGTGACCAACCAAATAAAAGAGCATATTATGCTGTTTAAAACGGTAGAATCTCACTATATTAGAAGAGATTCTCAATGTCAATACTTGCCAGATCATCTAAGCATCTCAGAAATGTACAGATTGTACTGTGAATGGTGTAAAGCAACAGCTTTTGAAGCAGCAAGCTATGGCTGGTACTACAATGTCTTTAAAATGCAATTTAATCTGAAGTTTTACAAGCCCAAGAAAGATCAATGCGATGAATGTGTTGGTTATTACAACATTCCAAAGCATCTACTCACTGATGAAATGAAATCTAAACAACAAAAACACATTGCTGAAAAAGAGCTTGCTCGGCTCCACAAGGACAATATGAAGAAGGAGGTTGCAAATGATGCAACTATTCTTGTTGCAGGCTTTGATTTTCAGAGAACTTTGCTTTCACCAGATGGAAAAGCTCCTTCTTTTTATTATAGCCTTCGATTGAAAAACTACAACTTCACCATAACTAACCTGCATTTGATGCATACCACTTGCTTTTTATGGAATGAATGTCAAGCACGCAAAGGCGCTTGTGAAGTGGCAACATGTGTTCTAAAGTTTTTATCAAAGGCTCGCAGCAGTGGTATCAAGAAAGTTCACTTGTTCTGCGATCATTGCAGTGGGCAAAACAGTAACCGCATGGTTTACATAATGTTGGCAATTGCTCTAGATATTTTTGACTTTGATGAAATCAATCTATGCTTCCTGGTTACAGGCCATAGCCAGAATGAAAATGACACAGCTCATTCAGTCATTGATCGCGCTGCAAGAAAAATGACTATCTACACTACAGCCCAATGGGAAACACTGATTATGTCTGCCTTCAAGAAACATGAGCCGATTTTAGAATGTCTCCAATATACAGATGTGATTGACTTTAAGAGCAACTATTTTTCAAACTTTTCAAAAATGATGAGAGCAAATGTTTATGACACTGATGGTGAAAGAGTATTTTGGTCAAAGATCATGCTGCTCAAAGTGGACAAAAAAGATCCAACTACTTTTCTTTTCAAGTACAACTATGGAGAAAGTTCATTCAAAAAATTAAAAATGAATGCAAGAAAAGCTAAAACAACAAAGCTTTGCATGAAAGAGATGCCAAGAAAATACAAAGAAATGCTTGGTACATCACTTGAAAAGAAAAATGATTTGCAAAAACTCTGCAGCAGGGGACTGATTCCAAAACAGCATCATGCTTTTTTTTCCAGCTTGCCAGTTGCACCCAACGTAGCAAGTGATAAAGACTAATTTGTATGAACAGATTGCTACAAGAAACAGTTGAAGTACCAGTATTATTGACACAAGTCGAGCATTTTCACTTAACAGACTAATATTTTCTTTTGAAAGGCAATGAGTTTATTTTCTTCAGCAGTGCGTTGATGGAAGCCTTAAAATTAACTGCATTGTGAGCCACAATTTAAGTGTGTTTTATTTGTTAGACAAACTACTACATTAAAATTGACATGGAGCATTAAGTTAGCAAGAATATCTTAATACAACATTCAGTGATGAAACAGTAATAATGTGAAAACAGTGCAATGCTAACATATTGTAATTAAGTGCATAAACAGGTCTGCTATTGGCAAGAAAATGTATTTGGGTGTGAAATTTGTTGTTATTTTAAGAACAGCTATTTAGTGCATTGAATTGAATTGAAATAGTGCATAAATTTGTTTAAGTGCATGATTTTTATGTGCTTACTTGAGTCAGTTACAACACAGTGCAACAGCGACTATCAAATGAAACTTAATCTGCAAATACGACAATGTTGTACATTCGTATTTTACATCATGGTAAAGTGATACTACAAGCATTTGAGTTGTTCATCGAATTGAAACAGTAGTGGTAGTGCAATTGATACTTTCTAAGAATAGACAGCAGGCCACAATCTGATGATAATAATTCTTCTTTGACTTTTACAGGATGAAGCTTACATTAGCAATGTGCAAAAGTAGGCTTAAGTCCACTAATGTGAAACATGCTTGGTGAATTGATTTGGAACAAAAAAGACTTAAGTCCAATACTTCATCAAAAAAAATATTATGGCGCCACCTAATGAAAAATCATTTTGTGAGTTTTCAGAACAAAGACATTGCTTTTATTTGAAGTACTGCAACAATCTCTGGTTTTACCATAATTGGAGAAATTAATACAAACATGCAACAAAATTCAGTTTTTGGCTATTTTCTCAAAATGACAAAAATGGACTTAGGGCTTTTCTGAGCAAAAGCAGTGATATGTTCCTCAAAGATGTCAGTTTTTACTTCTAGTTGAGCAACAACTTTTCAAGCCTTCACATAAAAAGTTAGCAAGGAGCAACAATATGTGTTGCAACTTATCAATGGAAAATCAAAGTTGTTTAGTTCACTATATTGAGGTGAAGCATATGTTTGTCAAGGATTTCATATTTTACTTCTAGTTGAGCAACAACTTTTCAAGACTTCATAAAAAAAGGTAGCTAGGTGCAACAATAAGTGCTGCAATTACATCAAGGGAAAATCAAAAGTTTTTAGTCTACAATATTGAGAAGAGACATGATTATGTTTGTCAAGGATTTCGCTTCTTGTTGAGCTACAACTTTTCAAGACTTCATATAAAAAAGTTAGCTGAATGCAACAATATGTGATGCAATTACATCAACGAAAAATTAAAGGTGTTTAGTCTACTATATTGAGGTGAAACATAATTATATTTGCCAATGATTTCAGTTTCTACTTCTAGTTGAACAACAACTTTTGAAAACCCCATGAAAAAGTTAGCTTGGTGCAACATTATGTGTTGCAACTACATCAAGGGAAAATCAAAAGTTTTTAGTCTACTATATTGAGGTGAAACATATGTTTGTCAAGGATTTTATTTTTTACTTCTAGTTGAGCAAGAACTTTTGAAGATCTTTAAAAAAAGTTAGTGAAGTGCAACAATATGTGTTGCAATTACATGGAAGGAAAATCAAAGGTTTTTCGTCTACTATATTGAGATGAAACATATGTTTGTCAAAGATTTTGGTTTTTGCTTCTACATGAGCAACCACTTTTCAATACTTCATATAAGAAATATCTAAAAAGTATGTAATGGGTGTCCCAGAAGTCGCGTACCATATACTTTTGTCTTTTTCTATGTTTCATATTTTATTAGATATGAGTCAGAAATTTTTTATTAATAGATATGGGTGACAAATTAACAATGCAAGAAAGAGTTGAATCATTTTTTATGTTTGGAAGAGATGAGGCAACATACGACTCTGTAGCTGAAGAATTCAACCACACTCATCTTAAGCGACGAAAACCATTGAGCTATACCACTGTCTGTCATTTGATCAAACGTTTTTAAGAAACAGGCTCAGTTGCTGACTGTGAGAGATGTGGTCGACAAAAGAGTGCAACTGATGAGGAAACATCAACCATGGTTTTGGCGAATGTTGCAAGAAGCCCCCTGAAGTCAGTGAGGAAAATAAGCTGCGAGCTTATGATTAGCAAATCATCAGTACATCGTATTCTCAAGGCACAGAAATTTTATTCGTACAAAGTGCATCTTGTACAAGCTCTACATGGTAATGACTAGGGTCGTACAAAGTAGAATTTCGAATCCTCGAGATTCGAATCTCTTGAGAAACGAATCTCTAAACGCATTTTTTATCGGATAATTGGATTCGAAAAAAATCTTTTAAAACGCCGCCAAAACATAAAGAGTGATGCGTATTATGCAATTTCAAGCAACCTAATTGTCTAGCTGCATGATTTAATTGATAGTGCATTGCACTTACGCGTGCACACGTGTGTGCTTCGCACTAACCAATCGCGTGCGACAGACTCTTGGTGTATGTGCTTCACGCTTAAACTTCAGTGGAACTAGACGTACCGGTACTTAGCAAAGCTGTTTTGTTAAAAAAGATGCTGTTTTCATGAGGGAAATGCAAAGAACCAAAACGTTACAGTTACAGATGCAGGGTTGCCACAGAAACTGCAAAATCAAATTCCACGACTTTTTTAGGTCATTTTCCAGGACTTTTCCAGGACTGTTTACGAATTTTTTTATAGGACTTAAAATTTAATTTTGAGTATTACTCTCATACACCTACTCCTTAGTACTAATGATTGTCAAAAAATTTTGATGTAACGCATTTGCATTCCTAGTACTGACCACTAGCCAAGTGCAAAGCCAAACATTTGCAATGGAAGGGTTGTGATTTTCGGTATGGGGGCAACCCCCAGCCGCCAGAAGTCATTGGGGGCTGGGGGTTAAGCCCCCAGCATTCGAAGATTTTGCAATAACTTAATTTTAGGCCTAGTTTGGTAAAAATTATTGCTTTTAAAACGTGGCATAAAAATTAGCTCTGCAAAAACATGATTGAACTTAATGCATAAATTGGGCTTAAGTATGTGGTTGAAATGTAAAGCTTGATCGATATGACTGTTTCAGACTGATACTGATATATCCCTCATAAACAGGCGCATAGCCAGAAATTTGCAATGGGAGGGCTGTTTGGGGGGTCTGGGGGCGGAGCCCCCAGCGCTCGAAAATTTTGCATTTTTTTGCAAAAATAACTTCATTTTAGGGCTATTTTGATTAAAAAATAATGCTTTTAAAACGTGGCTTAGAAATTGGCAGTGCAAACAAGATTAAACTGGTGGCATAAATGGGCTATTTGGGAGGTGGTTAATGGTAAAATGTTAGTTCTCTTGTTTAGATGCTGGTAAATTATAAAATCGAATAGTTCAATAAAACTCACACGGAGTAATCTATTTTGTATACAGTTTATAGAGAAAAATAATTGTTGGGCTAATGAAAAGAGATTTGAGAGAAATGATTGGTAATTAACTAATACTGAATAGCCCCCCCCATTCCTTAGTCTATAGTATATTTGTAGATAACACCTATGTTCAGCATTTTTACACCTGCGATCAAATTTGATTGCTTATTTCTTACCATTTTTCAAAGTTTTTATTTATTTGTTGGTTTTATTTTTGACAAATTAGCCCCCCCCCCTGAACATATGTTTCAAAAGATATTTTAAATCACTATTTAGTCCACTCCGGTGCATAAAACAGTCTCAAAAGAGCTAAAAATGTAGTGTTTTTCCCATTCTGCATTTTGGTTGACATAACAATGGGGGGCCACCTACGCTACTGGCTAAAAACGCGGTATTTACCTTATTCTGTATTTTGGTCGGCAGTTCATTAGCCCCCCTAAATAAACGTTTCAAAATAGTCTAATCCAGTGCAAACACACTATCTTAGAAATGCAAAAAACGAGGTATTTTCCTTATTCTGCGTTTTGGTTGGCAGTTCATCAGCCTCCCCTAAATAAACGTTTCAAACTACGCTTTAAAGCATTTTTTGGTCTAATCCAGTGCAAAAGACAGTCTCAAAAGTGCTAAAAACGTGGTATTTTCCTTATTCTGCATTTTGGTTGGCAGTCCATTAGCCCCCCCCCCCCAAACAAACGTTTCAAACTATGCTTTAAATCATTTTTTAGTCTAATCCAGTGCAAAAGAGAGTCTTAGAAGTGCTAAAAACGTGGTATTTTCCTTATTCTGCATTTTGATCAGCAGGCCAATGGGGGGGCTATAGCCCCCCCGCCCCCCCCTGGCTACGCTGCTGGTTATAAACTACCAAATTTTGTCCATATTTTTCACATGACTTGACACAAAATGCTTCACTAATCCTCCTCCACAGAAAGACTATTGCAAACACAAGTCATCCTAAGCAAATAGAACACAAGAACACTTGTGCTTGCTCTAAAAAATAAACAGTTTAAGGTAATTGCGCTAAGCCGATATTTTATCGGCGGTAGATAGCTGATACGATATGCTGGCTTGGCCCTGATATTGACCAAAATATATCAGCTGAGCGATAAGTCGAGCTTTAGTGATGAAAATAGTAAAACTTCAGTTCTAGCTTTATTTCCATACAGTAAACTGTTAAATCTTATCATTTGAAAAAAACAGAGCTTATCTGAATGCCAGGGTGCAAACAAAAAAATTTTACCCCAGCCCTAACCCCAACCTTAAACTAAACCCAAACTGTAACCCAACTCTAACGTTAATCCTAACCCAAACTCAAAATATAAACTCCAACTAATCACTAATGTTAATAATTTACAAAATAAAAGAGTATTTGAGCAAATGAGCACCCACTTCTGCTCTCTTTTCTCTATAGGAAGCTATCTCATATGCACGCTACAGAGCAAATAGGCATCTCCTTTGAAAAACTCCTAAGTACCGTATTAATCCAAATCGTCTGCATTTTATAACGCTAGATAAAGACATAATTTGGGAGGAGGGGCTAATGAAACGAGATTTGAGAGAGTTGATTGGGATTTAACAGAATCAAATACCTACGTTAAGCATTTTGCATCAAGCAATCGAATTGATTGTTTATTTTTCACCATTTTTAGTTAGTTAGTTGTAACCAGTTTTATTTTTGACCAATACTAGCCCTTCCCAAAATCAGGTTCCAAAAGTGGCTTTAAATTACTTTACTATCCATATTACTGCAAAAAACTACCTCAGAAGTATAGTGTAATAAACGTCGTATTTTTCTTATTGCACATTTTGGTCTACGAGCCAATGAAGGGCAATAGCCCACTATGCTACTGCTACTACAGTATCGCACTGCAATACTGTAAATTACTGTCCATAAATTCACTTTTCCTAATAATATTCAATAATCTATACATACAGTATTGCAAAGTGCAAATTTCGGCTAATTGGAGGAAGAGCTTATTCGCACCATAAAAAGAGCAAGAGAGCAAAAAGCAGAGGAATGGCTGCTTACATTAATGTTAGGTTAGAGCTAGGATTGCAGTTTGAGTTAGATTTAGGGTTGGGTTAGAACTAGAACAGCAATTTTTTGTTTGTGCGCCAGAATACAAATAAACTTCGTCTTTAAACAATACAATAAAGCTTTTTAAACGAACTTCACAATGCAAATTATTTCAACAATGGCTTTGTACAATCAAAAGGTACCGTAACAGTTATTATAAAAAAAACAACTTCACATTCTGTCCTGGTAAATCAGGGGAAAACTCTATAAACATTTTCCAGGACTTTCCAGGACTTACAAACAAAATTCAAGGACTTTCCAGGACAGCAAAAAAAATCCAGGACTTTCCAGGACTTTTCCAGGATGTGGCAACCCTGCAGATGAAGAGCAATAAGAAAGTAACAGTTGTCTAACTTAACCAGGACTCAGTATGTTACAGTGCTACATTCATAGGCCTAATTAAATGGGATCAAATCTACGGTAATTAATTTATAAACTCAGTTGATCATAATTTTGCTCAAAACTATGCTGTTTTCATGCGGAAATGCAAAGTACCAGAACATTGTATATACATGCAAAGCAGTAAGGAAGTGACAGTTGTCTAACTTAGTCAGGACTCAGCATGGTTACAGTGCTACGTTTATTGGCCTAATTAAATGGGATCTAATTCACGGTAATTTATTTATATACTCGATAAAAGCGCGATCTTAAGAGTTTAACTTTTTAAATGGACAATATTAAAGTTTTAGATAAAGGCAATTCTTTCTTTTTCAGTAGTTTATCAAAAATATCAACTCTGCTTATTGATTACAAATTATTATAAACATCTTAAACTTATTTCTTTTTTTATTGAGCTATGGCACCACGTGGAAGAAATAAAACTTCGGAAGTTTGGGAGCACTCTACTCAACCAGACATCAACAGCAAAGTCATTTGCAAACACTGCAAATATGCTTTGACTTACTGCCACAGCACAGGAAGTTTACTCAAGCACCTTAAGTCTAACCACCAATTTTTGGATCTTTTGAAAAGAAATTTGTAAGTTTTCGCAACTCTTAGAACTGCTAATTAGAAAATAAAAGTTAAAGCTAGGTTCAATGTTATTTCTCTTTAGTTGATATTCTGTTAAAAACAGTTTTTTTAAATACTACTCTAAATTTTTCTATAAACAGAAAAAGGAACATAAATGTGGCAACTGGCAAAATATCTACTACTCACTCCACTATATTTTCTAGGTCAACCCCAAACTCTTCTAGTAAAGATGATAAAGCTGGAAGCCTTTCCACAACAGCTACTAACAACACTGTGAGCAAGAAGCAAAGAACTGTTGACGATTATATTGTTCGGCAAAGAGTAACGCCCTCAAAAGCGAAGCATATCACGAAGCTCATATGCAACGTTATAGTTGGTGACTTACGACCAGTAAATTTAGTAGAAGGCAACCATTTTCAAAAATTGATAAAAGAACTAGCTGCTGGGTATGAACTTCCAAGTGGGACTACCTTCACTCGTCGGATAGAAGACTCATATTTGGAATGCAAGCAAAAAATTATTAACAGATTAAAGGTATTCAAAAATATTTCTCTTACTACTGACATGTGGACCAATATAAACAATGAATCTTTCTTGGGAATAACTGCTCATAGCATTGATGCTACGACTTTTTCGCTTCATTCCTATGTTTTGGCAACAAAACAAGTGATGGATTCCCACACTGGTGACAATCTGGTTACTTGGATCGAACAAATATTGGAAGACTTTGAAGTATCACCTTATCAAGTGGATGCAGTAGTCTCTGATAACTGAGCGAATATAGTCAAAGCATGTGAAACTTTCCATGAGAAGTATGCTTGGTGGCATGTTCGGTGTACTGCGCACAGTCTTCAGCTTTGCGGTAAGGATGGCTTGCAAATTGCTGCAGTGAAAGTGGCTATTTGTAAGTCAACATTAAATTTCACTTATTTTATGTTTTGCTTTTTTTAGTAAGCACAACAGCATGTCTGACTATGAAGTAACGATTATATTAATTTGGAGCTTTGTTATTTTGTCTTACCAAATAGCAGTAAAGAGTTAACAAATAACTTTAGTTCAATGTATTGTTTTAAAATCTATTATGGGTTGAGGGTAGCAGCTGGCTGACTGCTAATTTTTCAATTACTGCATTATGTGTATATATTCAGGTGCAGCTACACAATTGGTGCAACATTTTAAAAGATCATCAAAAGCTGCTCAAATCTGATGAAGGAAGTCCACTAAAACTGATAATGGATGTATCAACAAGGTGGAATTCTACCTACTTGATCCTTGCTTGATTATGCAAGTTGCAACACCATGTTTGAAAAGTTTTGAATGATGATGCCATTACACGAAGAACTGATGCTTCTCATCTGGAACTTAGAGACCAACATTGGCTGTTACTTCAAAATTTGGTAGAGGTGCTAAAACCCATCAAAGTAAATACAACACTAAGAGCACTTATCTGTTGTTTTAAGACACTATTTGATATTGATTCTGCAAATTAACCTTTGCACGAGTTAGCGGTAGTAGAATATAGCAGCTTGCTGAAACAATTTGAGACATGCAGTTCATAAAAGCACTGGTATTATTATAAGATATCAAGTGTTTGAACAATGTGGCTAGCCTATGAGCTTAAATTGCACCTACAATAAAATGATACTACGGTATTTTTTGCAGGTTGCCACAGACTATCTTGAAGGAGATCTTAACATTTCAATTGCTGGTGTAATTCCAGTGATTAAGGGTCTGCTTCAAACTCTTTGTCCTAATGATGAGGATTCCAAGACAATGTTTCTTTTTAAAAAAGAAATAGTAACTCGTCTTGAAAACCGTTTTTCTTTCATACGTGCTGAGGAAAGACCAACCACATATCATTTGGCTACATAGCTTCACCCCTATTTTAAGCGACGTTACTTTAAACAGGATATGGCTACTCAGGTAGGAACTGCCTTTAATACTTAGTAAACTAGGTTTTGGTTTTATTACATATGTATTTTCAGAACGGTGATTAAAATATTAAATTATGATTTTTATGAAATTAAATTGACTCAAGCAAATAAAAAAAATTGTGTTTTTTTATGGGTCAAAAAGGCAATTGAAGAAGAGTGCATGCTGCATCAAAGACATTCACTTTCCTCAAGCAATTGGTCTACAGCCACCAAATCTCCAAAAGGAGATTTGCAGTCACTACTAGCTCTTGGGGCGGAATCATCTGAAAGTGAACCGGAGATCAACTGCGAATGGTCTTTGCCACAGAAGGAAATTGCTTTATACTTAAAGTGCAAATCTCCTGCAGATGAGCACTCTGCCTGCAGATGGTGGCTCTCAAAAAAGGATGAATTCCCATCCATTTTCTTAATTGCTGCAAAGTACTTGGGAGTGCCATCAACATCCGCCAGTTCTGAGCGATCGTTTTCTAGTGCTGGGCTGGCATGCAGTCAGCTTTGTACACGAATAACTGGATGCCATTTAGAGCAACAAAATGTGCTCCACTGCTCCATTGCAATCAAGAATTTTTGTGATTTAAATTTTTTTGCCATTGTGTTTTTTTAATTTTTGCCATAAAATTGTATTGATTATGCATAATCACAATTTGTAATGAACTATTATTCTAGAATAGGATTCGAAATTCTAGATTCGAAATGTTTATTCTAGAATTATTCTAGAATACTACATTATTCTACTTTGTACAACCCTAGTGATGACACAGATAGGTGATTAGAGTTCTGTGAATGGGTGTGTAATCACCTGGATTCTTCAATATTATTTGACGATGAAGCAAATTTTCATTTAAATGGGCAAGTAAACCGTCACAATACGTGCTATTGGTCAGAAGTAAATTCTAACTGAAATGAAGACGGTCATCAACAGACCAACCCTAAGATAATGATTTGGGCTGGAATATGGGAGGAGGAAATCGTTGGTCCTTATCTATTTAATAATGCCAATGTCACTGGAGAAACTTATTTAGAGTTTTAACATACCTTCTTGTTTGACCACCTTAAAAATGTTCCTGCACATTGACGACAAAACTTCTTGTTTCAGCAAGATGGAGCTCCACCACACTTTGCTATTTGTGTACGTGACTACCTAAATCAAACTTTTCCAGGAAGATAGATTAGGTGAAGAGGTCCCGTGGAGTGGCCACCCCAATCACCAGATCTATCACCTCTTGACTATTTCCTTAGGGGCCATCTTAAATCCGTCGTTTACCAGAACCGTCCACACACTCTTGGTGATATGGAAGATACGATAATGACTGAATGTCAAAAAATTACCACTGAAATCCTCAACAGAGTAAAAGACAGTTTTATAAAGAGAATTGATGCATGTATCAATGCAGAAAGTGAACAATTTGAGCATCTAAATAAAATTGATATTGGGATCTATTTTTATAAAAATCTACATGGTGTGCAATTTCTGAGACACCCAGTATAGTAAAGTATAGTAATGGTTGGTTTGTAAGTCCTTACTTTATAACAATCAATTACCTGCCAACCAAAGTTTAAAATGTTTGGTGTTGAAAATTGACAATTTTAATAAGAAATCATCCTTTTTTTCAACCTCACGCACTATGGACTAATAATAATTAGGAGTGCGACATACTGCTTAAAAAATGGACTGCATCATGTATCACAAAGTGACTTGGTGAATGGAACATGCTTTTTTTTTTCGCAAATGAATCACGAGCAATGAAATATTTTTTCTACGAATGGACCAACAAACAACTGGAGTGGATAACTGTAGTTTTTTCGTAGTGAATTGGTCTTTGCAACTTACCCTAAGCTGGTGGTGAGATTTGTAGGCTATGTTGGACAGTGGAAAACGATAGGGTAGCCTTGCATCCTATGATGGTAGCTTAAACAAAAGACAAAAGATGGGGGCAGTGGGTAACGTAGACACAGTAGAGTATGGGAGTAGACCATACCTGAGACATAGTATCCTACCGGTAGTCTGATAGTGTGGTGGTGGTTTAGGCACTACTATATGAGTGTATCTGTATAGGCCTACGACAATCTTATAGGCTACAAAAGCCTAGTCTATCTTGGAAAAAATTCATGGCTTAGTGGCATAGGCCTATGCCAGTAGTTATAGTACCGATAGGCAATATCAAAAGCCTATTGAGAGCAGCCTTGCAAAAGCATAGCATAACTTACCGGAACCTTACCGGTATAGGCTGCAACTGTAAATCTAGAGATGGGAGTATAGTCTACAATTATTGTAAGCCTATAACGTTAGGCTTGGTAGCCTGTGGTGGAGGTAGCCTAGGCATTGATTTAGCTGAACTATAGTAAACCTATAACTGTGGTGTTATAGGCCTAGTAGCCTATGGGGGAGGTACTAGTAGCCTATAGGCATTGATTTAACCTAATTAGAGTAGGTCTATGGGCCTTTAAGTGTTAGGCTGGTCTCATTAATTGTGGGGTAACTTCAAAACTCAGGCATACCGGTCCGATAGCCTTCTAAATACAGATCTGAGATGGCTATCCTGACAAAGGTAGTCTGTATAGTATACCTATACTACAGTTTACTACAGCAGTACATTCCAATTTTGAAGTCTTCACTTGAACTTGACACAAGGAATTGAACCTGGAGTCTACTGCTTGAGAGGCGATCAAATAAACCCAGATTGCGCTTACATACAATTTAGGTTTAAATTTCATTTCAGAATTACGAAAACAACAACATCACGCAATAAACCTAAATACATTAAAATAACTAAGATTTTGTTCCTAAATTTACGCAATCAGATATACGTGATCTTTTAAATGTTTCTTTTAAAATCCTGGAACTGACACTTTTTTGAAGTTGAATATCTTCTAAACGGTTCGGCCATAAAGGAAGAAGTTAATTCATATTTGCTAATCATTCACTAATTTTAAAAACCTTATTCAATTTGCCAGCAGAGCCTCTTTAAAGCACTCTAAGTACTGCAATAGTATTAAATGCATAAAACAAGTTGCCCTCAAAGAATACAGAAAAAGTTGTTATTGTTGTTAAATGATGTCAATTATCAAACTTAATGGCTAAACTCCAATTAGAAGCAAGAATAAACCTAGTACAAGCAAAGTTTTCAAAGTTAAATGCCTGACAGTTTTAAACATATACGCTTAATTTTATTGCCATGATGTACAGTACTGCTCCTCCTTATTTCAAGAATTATTCAAATAACTTAGATAATTATGAACTAACATTGAATAATTTACATATACTTTTATGTTACGATATTTCTAAAATGAATTTAAGCTTCTCAATAGAAAAAAGTTATTCAAACTTCAAAGAGCTAGAGGATGAAATTGCCTTGTACGAAAAACAAGAATTTGTCAATTTAAGAAAAGTAAATGGTCTTTAGTTAAAGCCAGAAATAAATTGATTGAGCACTACAAGGATGATCTGAAATATTATGACATCAATTATTTATATGCAAGCATTCTGGTAACTATCGTTTTCATTGTGCAAAACAAAATGACAATGCCACATCCACTTGGACAACAAAACAAAGCTGCCCATTTGTAGTTAGATTTCGAGCAAGCAAAGATGGTACCAGTCTGGTTTGCGTCAAACTAATAACTGATCACAACCACATTGTTAGTAAGGAAATTTTTGATTTGGATTATTCGCAACGAAGGTTAGATGACGACACAAAACAACAAATTGATGAACAAGAAGTGATGATGAACAAGAACTTCTGAAAATAAGGGTTGATGCAGAATGTGACCCCTGAATGGAAGTTAGTTTGACCACAATTCGCACATTTCACAAGCACAAATTTTTGGATAATTACTCTGGTATGTTAAGTTCACAAAAAGCCCATACGCAACTTATCTTTACGAGTAATTTCATTCAAAAGGTATAAACAAGTTTAAAGCAGCAACAGCAGCTTATATATTGTCCCAGGACAAAAGCTGCCAGCATGGTTAAAGATAATCCTGAAATATCATCGAGTGAAAGTGAGTTGGAAGAAATCCGCACATATGCATCGATGCAGGTACTTCACTGTCATCTCTCAATGAAAGTTTGCAAGTGTTAGGTGAATCCCCAGTCAAACTCCATGCGGTTGCTTCTGGTAGGAAAACAGGATATGGAAAACGGAAGTTGGAAAAGATCAATGTCAATGTTAAGTTAAAAAAGTCAAGGTTCGGCAAGTGGATAATATACTAGAGGATGAAGAAGACGAAAATATGAAGGATGAAAACCAAACTGCTTTTAAAAAACATAATTTCGAAAATAAAAGAAAAAATTCATGATCCAAATTCCACCCAAGTACAAAAATTCAAGTTCTAACAATGGCCCCAAAAAACTGGTCAAGGATAAAAAGTGAGCGAAGTTTTTAATTAAGTTGTGATATTTTTGACATTTGCTAGCTAGAGCTTTTAATATTTAATCACTTGCGTACTATCTGACCTAAAAGCTACCAGCATCAAAGCCTACGGAAGAGTCACCAAAAAGTTTTTTGTGCTGGTGAGAGATCCTACACAGCAAGAAAAGAGCAATGGAGTTTGTTCTCTACCTTCACAGAGAAAACAGCAAAAGAGCAAAGAGAAATTGATACCAGAAGGTACCGTCAAGAAAGTTTGTTGAATTCTATGAAATAATGAATATAGCTAGATGATGACAGGAATGAAGGACCAAATTAGCACTAAAAAAAAATGAGTATCAACAAAAATGTTTGCTGCTATACTCCTTGAAGGAATACTATACATTGCATCTAAACAACAAAATCCAGTCGAAAAAATTGAATTTTCCAAATTTTGTTAACTTAAACCAAAATGGTGTGTTAGTGCAGGAACATCAGGGACACATGCTGCATGTGTTTGCACTATCCATCAGAATGTTGTTCTTTTATTGCATGCAGCTGAGATTGAAGAAACGTACAAAAACCTGCCTAATTTAATAGTGTGCAACACTAATAACAAAAAACTTTAAGCTACAATGTTGCACTAACTGTCCAAGATTGGAACCTATCAAGGTATTATATATTCAGCTCAAAATTTGAACTTTTGGACGAAGAAATTTCCTTCAAATAGGGGGTAGGGTGCACCATTTGCCCCATAAAATTAAGAATGTTGTTATTTCAAGTCTACCTTTTTTTTGGTGGTGAGGTTAGCTACAAAAATGACTTCTGTAAAATTTTAAGTTGATCGGATTATTTTTCACCCCCCCCACCCAGAGGTCAAAGTTGGTTGTTATGCCCGTTTTTTTGAAATATTTGCCACTAGGTGGCATTGTGTATTAGTTAGCCTTATTCAAGGTATTTAAAAAGCTAGCTCTTCTACTGTCCATTTGTTTAAAAAAATAACTGTTTAAATTCGACCAGTGGTTTTTGAGATATGGGGAATTTTGATCTTCCCAAAACTCAATACTGCCACTAGCGGTGAAAATGTATTTTTCAATAATTCTTGAATTACTCTTTCAATTTAGATAAAATTGGTGTCTATCCCCCCATTTGCTGGGGTGGCGATTTCAATTTTGGTTCTTGTTTTCAGTGTTTTGGCCACTAGAGGGCGCAAAGCATGCTTTTGAAAAGGATTTTTTGCGCTATGCCTAATACTACTCCATCTTAGCAATACAGCTTGTGATTTAGCACAGCAAGGGAGAAGCTTTAACCAGAAGGAAAGCGTTTTCTGATACTAGACCCTAGCTATCTTTTATGTGTAGAGAAAAACCACAAACATTAAATGTTACTGAGACTTTAAATAATTAAATTCAAAGTTGTAGCAAAATTCCAAGCAAAAGCAAGACACTAGCGATGAAATAAGAAGTTCCAGACTGAAGTGAGATTGTGGTGACGAAGTTAGGCTGTTAAAGTGCAAAAATGATGCAAAATTTAAAATAAAACTCTATCTTTACAGGAATTTTAAATTTATCGAACTTTAGTAATTTATCTGCTTAGTTTCAATTATAATATCCAAAAGTGACTTGAGGAAGTTTATTCTTTGCACTACTCCGATGGATGGTGATAAAACATTAAAAGGAGTCGATTACCTACAGAGCATGCAGTTTTTTCTTAGTTTTTTTAGCTTTTCGTCAATCTTCAGCAATGACAAAAAGAGATGCAGCCAACAAAACTGTTGAAGCTGCACTTCCCTTTTTCCTTAAAGCAGGCATTCCAACACTCCAAAAACATAAAATGGCAGAAGCAATCGAAAAGTTAGTGGCTGAATTTGAAAATATTTTTAAAAATTAAGCCTGCTGCAAGAGATTTAGGCAAACCAAAAGAACGAATTGAAAAATTTAAAAAACGAATCCACCAAACAACTATGAAATTTTGGCCTCGAAATGTTTTGGAACTAATCAGCAATGAAGAAGATAAGGCATTTCTAATATCCATGATGATTGACAGAAAAGCATCAATGGCAGGAAAAGATACTAAACTGAAGAAACAACAGAAAAAGCAAAACTGGAAGAAAGAAGAAGCTAAGAGATTGAAAAGATGGGAAGACAAACAAGCAGTCACTTCTTCTGTAACTTTCAGTGACAGCACATCCACTGATGGCTCTGCAGGTGATTCTCTGAGTGAAGAGGAAAGTTTTATGCCTCAGTCTTCTTCTGACCGCAAGCATAAAAGGTCAGTAAAAACTGGTGTTCAGGTTCATATACCTCCAGATATTTTGAAATTCCCTGCAGTTGTTCAAGCACTTGTGCGAAATAAAGTTTCGTCAACTGCTATTTCTGCTGTGATGCACGAAATCATCGCAGTTGCAGAAGGGGACCCATCCAAATTGAGTTTGAGCTATACCACAACAGAAAGGTACAAACTTGAAACTATCCAGAAGATCTCTGAAAAAATAGCTGAAAACTGGGTTCCACCTTCAATTGCAAATATTCACTGGGATGGCAAACTCGTGGATACAGCCGATAAAACAAATAAAGTTGAAAGATTACCAATTCTTCTTTCAGGCATCGGAGGAATCAAGCTATTAGGGGTGCCTGCTATCCCCTACAAATCATCATCAGCAGGTGAAAAAATAGCACAGGATTCCTTGGAACTCATTAAAATTTGGGATTGTGCCAAAAGCTTGCGTGGTATGGTATTCGACACCACAAGCTCAAATACAGGTGCACAAACTGCTGCATGTGTGTCGTTTACAAAATGCTCTTTCAAAGCCATTGCTTTGGTGTGCTTGTGTCCGCCATCACATTGGCGAAATTATACTAACCCATGTTTGGGCTGTGCTGAATATTGAGACATCTAAAAGTCCTGAAATTTTTTTGTTCCAAAGATTTTAGAAGTTTTTTCCCGCAATTTTAATTGCAGACAAAAACTTTGATATTTTTGATAGAACACAAAATGTATCCAAAAATGAAGAGATTATCGCATTATGTAACAGCTACCTTGCTCAGCCCACCAGTAGAGACGATTAAAAGGAGCTTGTTCAGCTAACACTCCTCTACCTTGGTGATGCCGAAACCAAAGCAATATTTACAGCTTTCAGCCGACCGGGCGCGCTGCACAAAGCAAGGT
>CAWYPQ010000334.1:0-52705 GCA_963965965.1 Trididemnum nubilum | reverse complement strand
ATAAAGTCCTACCGCAGGCAGTGGTAGAATAGGCTTGAAAGAATAGCAAAAAGCAATTATAGCAGTTAGTCAATAAGCCTAGACTTACGCTCTATAATCAAGTTAAAATATTAAGACAAAATTTGTGATACAACAAGCAAATCAAAATAGCCTTGCCTAGTAATCTTTTTCAAGCTTTGAAGGGTTGGGCTGCTGAGTCTGAAGCGATTTTTGCATTATAGACAGAATACCAGAGGGAAGCCTAAAACATATTTTATTAATTAATGCATAATTAAAGTTATTGTATGTGTATTGCAAAAATAAACAACAGATCTGAGATATCGGTACCGAGATGCTGGATGGATAGCCTAGTTAGATAATGCAGTTGGCTAGGTACCGTAAATGACTAGCCTAAATTGTGTAGGCCCTGAATCTGGAAAAGTGAAATGTCAAAATTATTTTACTACTGTAATTTCACCAATGTTGTAATTGCTTTCAAATTTAGAGTCAGAATTAACTAAACAGATTCACTTAGCCTACTGACTTCATCACTCAGTCACTCATCTGCTCATACTCCTCTCTCAGTACTGTCATAGTGGATGGAATTAGGACAAAGTTTACTTGGTACAGTATTAAACTACTAGATGGTTGAATCAGTTTGAAGGAAAACTTGCAAAAAAAAATTTACATAGGCTGCTAACTTTACCAGCTTCATGCAGTACTGCATCAGATACAATATATCTGAAAATCTGACTGTTACATTATCCTGGTATTCACTTTGATTTATTTGGACAACGAAAAGACTGTGTAAGTCATCAACGTCTACTGTCACAAAAAAAAAAAGAAACTTGGTACAGTAACATGTATCAGTAAGAAACAGAACAGTAAGCTAAAATCTACTACTGTCACAACTCATAACAAAAACTCACAACATCAAACTTAACAATTTTGCTTTGTATCAATGTATGGCATATGCTCAAAAACTTGATTTCCTGGACCCCCTGATTCAATATTTTGTGTTCTTTAAATTGAGTATGTACTGTGATATACATATATAAATTCTGTAGTTCTTTATTACACTTCAAGAATTTCATCTCTCTGATTTTCTTTAGAATTTGATTCCATATTTTAGTTCCATTATAGACCAGCAATTTTTTAGTTTGTGCTGTGTTAACTCTGGGCAGAAAGTAGTTGGTTTTGCTTTTTTTTTGAGTGTTGTAAGAATGTATTTCATCCAGTAGTATGAAAAGCCGTAAGTTAGACCTGGAAGTGTGAGATGACTTAGTGCTTATTTTGTATAATAAATCAATTTTGCTGTTTCCATTTTGTACATGTCATTTAACTGCAATAGATGTAAGCTTGAGAGTAACGGTTTAGTATCAGGTATGTGTCCTGATGTTGTTGTGAGTTATTATTATTCTTACTGCTTTTTTTGGAACTTAATTAAAGTGAAAGGGCTGATACTAAAGCATCACCACAGCTGCTAATACAGTAATTTGGATGAGAATGGATAAAGCTAAAATAAATCGACATTAAAGTTTTACAATCACCATACTTCGGTAACTGATACAATGCCCAACAACTACTGGCTAATTTTGAACTAACTTTCTGAATTTAGGGTTTCCAATTTAGTGAACGATTAATCAGGACACCCAAAGCTTTAACACATGTATTTATACTACATGTATATACTACGCAAACATGTAGAGTATTTGTGTAGACCTAACTGATGCTTTCAAATTGTAGCTACATATTCTATAATTGTTTAAAATACAAAATTGCATTTCAGGCAGAAAAAATAGCCTACTAAAGCTAGTTTGAAAGAAATGTAGTATTTAGATAAGTTTGCGTAAACAAATGGTTTATGATGTAGTGATTTATCGTATAAACTATGCAGCATTGACTGATTGATGCCAACTTTTAAGACAATGTGTTACCCAGGAAGATTGATAGGCAATCCACAATTATCTGGCAACAATGCAAGAAGTTTTAAAAGATTTTTTGGATGAAAAAATATACAGTAGCAAGATTTACTAAGTGTTTGGGTATGTTCTTCAAATAATGATTTGTAGCTTAGTTTTGTTTGCAATGATATTTCAAACTTGTTACGGTATTTGTATGAGATACAAGTTTTGGTGCTGACTGCAGTCTCACTTTGCAATCTGCTGACGGCAGATTGCATCAAGATTTAACCAAATTAAAACTGGCCAGTTGGTCAAGCAGTAACACATTTGTCCTGGATTGTGAGGTTCATATTTTTGGCCAGTCAAATCAGACACAGTGTTGCCAACAGCTTGCACCACTGCAACATTTCTTCAAAAGGAGCTGTGTTGCTCTTCACAAATGTGAGGATATTGCCTATGTGTTGTTCACTTCGGCATAATACAATGAGTATCGTGAAAGATTTGATGTAGTCAGAACCTCACAACATATAACATGGCAACAAAAGCTGTTTGTTTAGGTGATTACACTGGTCAATGGCAAATTTTAAACGGAGATTCTGGTGAGTTTATCTTAATGTATTTTTGATGCAGATTTCAATAATGACTTTACTTTTTTTCTAGCACATCAGGTTTTTGAGATGTTTCGGTTTTCTAATTTTAAATCAACTTTTGTTGTTAAGCATTTGACAGTCTTAATACAATAAAACATTTGCAGTATGATATCACAGAATAACATTCTTAAGTTGTGAAACAACATAAGTGCAAGCTTTGAGTGACAACAAAAGCATGGAAGCATGCAGTTTTGCAAGTTATTTAAGGAGTCTACAGGAAGTGTAGAAAGTGAAAAATGTAGGAACATATGCAGGCGAAACTAAAGGAATTAATATTAACAGTATATGGCAATATGTTATGTTAAATGAAGTAGTTATGTTTACAGGTGTAAAATAAGTATATATACATAGGCGTCAATTTTGGAGAGGCCGGAGGGCGCTGCTCCCTCGCGTCTGACACTGAAGCTGGCAAAATATGTCTGGCCCCTTCGGTTTTTTGGCAACTACGTAATACCCACTTGGCTAGAAGAAATCGAAATTTCGGACTGAGATAGAACCAGAATGCCGCAAAGACCTTTTTTTTTTGGTTTTCACCTGAATTTGGGGGCAAAATTTCAGACTAAAATAGGATTGTGAAGTTTAACCAAACTTCGCAAAAACAATTCGCCCCCTCGGAACTTGCATAATCAACAAAAAACCGATGCCTATGTACATAAATTCGCAGTATTTCTAAAAGTATGGTTAGTTCCAATTGTATTCATAATACCTAGAAAGTGCATAAACCATCCAAATTGCCTTTGCTTTGTTTTGAAAAATTCACAAGCTTTGAAAAGTTTGCTTTGTAAAGTTCACAAGCAAAAACAACAAAGAAATATCAGTCATGATATCAAGAACATGTATGCGGCATATTTTGGTTGGCCATTAGGCGACTAAGATAAGACCTGGGCTGTTGCTATTTTTGTCTCACCAAAGCAAAGGGTTAAACGGAGAGACAAAATAACATATCGCAATTTGGATTCAGCAAGGACCCCAGTTCCTCATAATGGTTCAATGCCACCAACATTGCCTTCTCAACGTGAACTTGTTGCTACTGATAGCAGTGCTGTTGAAGACCGCACCGATGAATTAATTTCTTCCAACTATATCGATTCTGATACCACAGAAGATCCCATCTTATTTTCACAAAAACATCTAAATAACTTAATTAGAGATTTATGTATTTCTAAGGAAAAGGGGAGCTCCTTGCATCATTGCATCCTGCATTCAATTAAAAGAACGAAATATGATTGGAAAAAATGTCAAAGTAAGTTACTATGGGAAGTGCAATAGGGATTTATCTTCAGCCTTCAAAGTTGAAGGACCTCTTTGTTACGGCCATGATATTGAAGAGCTATTTCAAACTTTGGATATAGTTTACATTGTGAACGAATGGAGGCTTTTTATTGATTCCTCAAAGAGAAGCTTGAAGGCAGTTCTTCTACATATTGAAAATAAAAAACCCTCCATCCCTATTGCACACTCTGCCCAGTTAAAAGAATCCTGTGATAGCATTGAAATTTTGTTGAATATGATTTACTATTCTGACTACCAGTGTAGCTTATGTGGGGACCTTAAGATAATTGGAATTTTGATGGGATTGTAAGGGGTTTTGCAAAACACTTGTTTTTTATGCTTGAGGGACAATTGCGCCACTGCACGGCACTATAAAACATAAGAATGGCCGACAAGGAATTCATATGCACCGGAGTGAAAAATATCCAACGCATCCCTTCAGTAAATCCTGATAAAGTTTTGATGCCACCATTGCGTATAAAGCTAGGATTAGTGAAGAACTTAGTGAAAGCTATGGCAAAACAGAATTCGAATGGTTTTGAAATTTCTCTGTAAAAAGTTTACCGAGCTAAGGCAAGCAAAGTTGAAAGAAGGAACCTTTGTTGGTCCACAGATTCTGGAAGTTTTTGAAGACCCAGAGTTTGAAAAAGCATTAAATGCATTGGAACTACGAGCTTGGCATGCATTTAAATGGATTTGCTCCAATTTTTTTGAAAATTTCAAGTCAAATTCAGTTCAATGTGCTGCAGAGTAGCTTGTGGCATACAAAGAGATGGGGTGTCGCATGTCCTTAAAGATGCATTTTTTTCATTCACACCTTGAATTTTTCTCTGAAAATCTTGGAGCAGTTGGTGATGAGCAGGGTGAAAAATTTCGCCAAGATATCCAATCTATGGAAAAAATGTATAAAGGAGTTTGGAATGAGGGTATGATGGGTGATGATTGCTGGATGTTGCACTGTGATGATGCAAACCATCCATACAAACCAAAATCATATATCAAACATTTTAAAGTTTTCCTCATTTGAACTGGTATTGATCGCAGTATTAAGTGGTACCCAGATTAAGAGCAAACATATTCCACATGTTTTATTCTGAAAAACACTTTAATTGAAGCTACCCAAGAGACTTTTTCAAAATCACTCAAGTACAGGCTGTTTAATGGCTGCCAATAAGCAGTCTTTTTCAAGACTACAATAAACAAAAAAGAGTTTGCCCATTGTCCAATCTTTGGTCTATTGGTAAACAACCACACTTTATTAGCATGCTGTTATACCTAATTAAACAAATTTGAAAAAAAAAGATCGAACAAAAAAGATTAAACAAGTTTAATGTGCTGGTCAGTACATTAAACTTGTTTAATCTTTTTTGTTTGGTCTTTTTTTCAAAATCGTTTAATTAGGTATAACAGCATGCTAATGCGATTAGTAGCCTATGTCAAAACCTGAACAACAGCCATGATAATGGCAAGACGTTGTCATTTATGGTGTACAAAATGTATGCAATCTCACACACCATGCCCCTCATATCTCAAAATCCTGATGCGCTAGAAATAAATGATTGTGTTCTTGTTTAAAAAAAACTATTATTTTGTTGACCAGTGTAATTTTTGCATTTAGCAAAACTTGTAATGTTGTCAAGCCATGTTGTGAGTCTGATTATGGCAAGTGGCACATAGTTGCTTGAGCAAGAAAACATTTTACATTAGGTATGTCTTAATTATTTTTAGCCTTTGCTGCTAATTGCTTTCATTCTTTCAGGAAAAGGTTTCTGGGTCTTCAAGGAGCATAATTCACTGCCTTAGGAAGATTGCCTGCCCTGCTGTGACCACTCAGGCCACTACCAGAATATCGCAAACCATGAAAGTGGAATTTCACCAATTGCTTTATGAATAGTGGAATTTCATTTACTATTGACAACAGTATTCAGAAAGGTACAATTTAAAATCATAGTTGTGAAGTAACGAAAGTATCTTTACTTAACTAGTTTACTAAAGTGGAGTTTGTCTGTAACAAGCACTTCTAAAGCAATTATAGTTTTGGATACTTTCTATTTTCACTTGCTTACTTTTACTATGAAGTAACGCTACTGAAGCAGCATTTTAATTTAGAAGAGTACAAAGTACTCCAGGTTTAAATGAATCACCAATTGATCAGATTAATTGAGTTTTCTTCCGGCAAAGCAAAGATTTTATGAAATGATTCCAAGGGAATTTTGTGTGACATGATTTTTAAATTCCAAAGTTTCTCTGCTGTTCGTTTTGATTTGATTATAATAACATAAACTTGTATCAGTTATTAATTCATGACTTCTTGAGAGAGTAAGGGGTTGAAAGACCAAGCATTATGTGGCAGTGATGTGAAGGCAGTCGACTAGTACTCATACACTGCAGTTTGTCGATTGAATGATTTGTTTATTTTGCTTAAATACTTCCAGAAATTCTTCTACTTGAGTACTTTAAAAAACGACTACTTTTTTACTTTTACTCAAGTACTTTTCTGGTCAATAGTTTGTGCTTTACTTCAAGTAGTTTTTCTTTCAAGTAACTAAACTTTACTTGATTACAGTTATCAAGTATTTTTCACACCACTGTTAAAAATGTAGAAGGTGTTTTATACTGATATGGTTGAGACCAGAAGCAATACAATACTATGCTGATCTCTGCTATGATGCTATGATGTCAGCAACCACTTGCAAAGATGCTTCACATTGCTCAATGTCCGATCAAAATACACTTTTAAGTTCAAGTTCAATTTATTATTTGTCACTATAAGATGCAATAAACCAGTGGTTCTCTACCTCTTTTCAAAGCGACCCAAATTTATTGAAAAAATTAAATGTGTGAAATTTTGCGGCCCATGTGCAGTATATTCTGATGCATAGTTAAATTAAAAGCTGTTATGTAGAAAAAAAATTGATGATGACAGGTTTTTTGAAAATAAACAACTTTTCACTGGACATATATTTATGAATATTTGCTATTTAGCTTTGAGTATTGGTACCAGGCGCATAGCCAGAAATCTGCAATGTGTGGGCTGTTACGGGTTGTGGGGGCGGAGCCCCCAGTCCCATGAGACGATTGGGGGTTTGGGGCGAGTCCCCCATCTGCCAGAGCCTGGAGTTCTGGGGGCAAAGCCCCAGCCACCGGAGGCACGGGGCCTGGGGAAAGAGCCCCCAGCGCTCAAAGAAATTTTTTTGCAAAAATAGCTTAATTTTAGGCCTATTGTTTACAAGCTGGTAAATTATAAAATCCTTTATCGGTAGTTCAATAAAACTCTCAAGGAGTAATCTGTTTCGTTTGTATTTTATAGAGAAAGATTTAATTAGGAGGGCTATTGGGATAGGTAATTAATTAATAATAAATGAATATCCCTCCTCTATTCCTGAGCTTATATATTTTTTGACAAAACCTTTGTTAAACATTTTTCAATAAGCGATCGAATTTGATTACCAATTTTGGGCCATTTTTGAATTTTTTTCCGATCTATGAGGTTTGTTTTTGACAAAGTAATCCCCACCCCTAAATAGACGTATCAAAGTATGCTTTAAATCATTTTTGAGTTTATTTTAATGCAAAAGACAGTCTCAGAAGTGATGAAAACGTGGTATTTTCTTTATCCTGCATTTTGGTCGGTAGCCTGATCATACTGCTGATCGTTACCAATTATGCCTGACGTAGTCTGACATACATGACCTTTGATTTCCAATGTCCACGCACACAAAGCTTCTTCACTACGGGAGTTTTATGTGTTAACAAAAGTACTACAATACATCGTTTACTACTTCGAAGCGTTTTACAACTTTGCGGTCTCCAGAAGCTCAAAATTTCACTGCTTGAGTTTATAGTTTACAAAAATGCTAAAAGGGTTGATGACTATCTTACTATGAAGCGGCGTTGCGTTTATTTTATTATTTTTTCTGCAAGTTTCAGTCTGTGTAGATGTTTCCAAAAAAAATAACAAGTGACCCAAAGGAATTTTTAAGCGACCCAACTTTGGGTCGCGACCCATAGGTTGAGAACCATGGCAATAAACGAAACACTATATAGAAAATAGTTAACAATAGCAGAAACAAAAAATTCTTTTTTACGACCGGAGAATAGAAGGGACCTGTTAGGATCATCTAGTCAATAAGCCCCTGGTTTGTAATATTTTATTTTTTTGTAATTTTGGATTTAGATAATTAATTATAAGCATGCGCACAAAACAGTTAATAGTTTTTTTCTGCTTTTTTTTAAAGAGAGGTACTTCATGACAAAATTTTGGTTTACAAATAATGTTGTGGATTATCTGGTGACAGATACTAGTCAATAGTCATTCATCCCAGGCAGACTACAGATTTGTCCATTTTTTATTCATTTATACTCTATTAGTCTATTTGTGTCACTGCGTGCATTTGCATTAATTGAAAATGCAGTTAATCAAAGAACAGAGTTTCACAGATCGTATCTTTTTAGAAGTCTTGGACCATGGATTTCAGCCACAGAAAGCACCCACTACTTCCCAACGTCGAATCAACTGCTTTCATGTCTCTGCATTGACAATATTTTCGACTTTGCATTTGTGCAAGTGTTCATGCAACATTGCGCAGTCCAAGTCGAACAATATCTGCACATTACACCGTCAAACAATATCTATCACTAAAAATTGTGCATTTGCGTTTCATTTACATCTCCGGTTTGCAGCGTTTATTCCGAGCCAAGTCAACTGACCGCAACAAACTGACCGCGAATTGAAGGTTACCAGTGATCTCGTCACAAAGTGATTTCGTCACAAGGTAAGGGTTTGGGCACGATGGCTGTGGGGATAGTAAAATGTTGTTACGACTCCCTTCTAAGCCAATCGGGATCAGTTGGTTCGCGGTCAGCTTGTTCGTGGTCAGTTTGTCGCGGTCAGTTGTCGTGGACCCGTTTATGCAACCACACTATTTCAACAGTTGGTAATTAAGCTTGTGTGGAATGCAAGGTATTATTTTTGTTGAAATTTTAACGAGGACTGAAGGCAACATCAATGGAGTAGACTTCATTTTTCTATACCCAGCCGTTCCACAAATATTCTACTTCAAGCACGACGTAGGGGTCTTCAAATTACAATTTTTATTGGCAACTCTGATATTTTAATGCAGTATTCTATCATACTGAGGTCCATATTAACGTAGCTATTAATACGTTAAAACGCTTCTGTGGCTTAGTAAAATTGCTGCATTGCCATAGGGTAGGACTAAGATGGCGTCGCCAGGGTTGAATAAAAATTATGATTAGAGAGGCCCTTACGTCGTGTTTGAAGTAAAATATCTCTGGAAGGGCTGGATCAAGAAGGATGAAGTCAACGCCGATCTAATCTAATACGATTGGCCTAACTTTTGATATCCCCGGTGATTTTATTTTCAGCCTGGTTCAAGTTGAGATTAAAGTTCAAATTTGAGGTTAACATTTATTGGAGCTGCATCAAAGTGTGTTATTGTTTATTATCAGAGGTGGGCAAAGCGCAACTTTTGAGCCTCTGCAATTGCTTCAGTTGCGTTTCACTTTAATGTTATATTTTGAGATGTTGAAGTTGCGCTGCGGACTAATGTACCCCAAGTAATTGCGCTACGCTTTCAAATTTTTTTTGTTAGTAGCTCTATTTTATTCGATGAACTTAATTTTGTTTCATTTCGATCCTAATGTTGTCAAATGTCGGCCATTTTCAATTGTAATGTCAAATTGGCTGAATTTGCCTCTAACAAGAGGTAGGTTGCTTGATTCGAATGATCGTCAGGTGTTTTGCAACTTCCCAGTCACTTTCTTAAACGAATGCTGATTAATTTTTACGTCGTGCTGTTACTGAGCGATGAAATAAATTTGTCTTGCCTTCAGCAAATTACTTATTCTTTTTCCGTCTAGAATTGTAAAAATGTGGAGTTTGCATCGTGTTGTGTTATTTTGTTTCCGGAAATTAAATTACTCTTTGACTTGGTATATGAATGGTACTCTTTGACTTGGTATATGAATGGTACTCTTTGACTTGGTATTTCGCTACTCTTTAGAGATAAAAATTGCGTATCTTGCGCTTTGCTTTAAATGGTTTAGAATTACATAATCATTGCCCTGCGCATTTGGTAAAATGTTATTCGTGTCTACCTCCGTTTATTGTTATAATTTCATATTAATTAACTGTACTCGTGAGTCGTATCTTATACTGTGAAATTATAACGCTGCAGCAGGAGGCAACTCGATCTCAGTTTGCTTGTTGAAGTGCTTCCTCCCAGAGATGGAGTCGAGGACACAAGGCTCGAGGCCAAGGACACAAAAAAAAAAATCCGAGGCCAAGACCAATTAACGACTTTCCCAGGACAGACTCTCTCGAAGCCAAGGACAGGAATGCTCAAGGACACAATGCGCAAGTGTTCGCAACTCCAAGAAAAAATAAGGTCTTCGCGTAGAAAGTCGCAAATTTTTCGTGAAATTTCAGTCGAGGAAAAAATGTTCATAACCTTGGCCCATTTTTAGCCAGTCAAAAAATAGTGCTGTCCTCAGCCAAGGACAGGTATTTTCGAGGACTTGGAGGCTTCGAGGTTAAGGACTTGACCTCGAGGCCAAGGACTCCACCTCTGCTTTCTCCTGTATTTTTTATGTTGTTGCACTGTAGAACTAACTATTTATTTGGTATTTCCATTTGCTAAAGTTATGAAGTCTCGTTTTTTAGTTTCAATTCGGAATATCACGTATTGATGCTCCTATATGTTTATTAGCTTTTCATTTATTTACCCTATTATACACCCTGGCATTTGATTGATGTGTGTGAACCGCGACTGCGAGTTGTCAATTGCTCACATCTTATCTTTTCCTTTATTGAAAGTCGTTCGGTTGCATCAGTTTTAGGTATGCTTGAACATAAACTAAATTTGAAATTTGCGGGCTAATGCCATTAGATTTTTTTGCGGATTCATTGTCCTGGGTTTTCTTTCAAACTTTTTTTGGTTAGTCGCGCAAGTTTAAGCTTAAAAGTTAGTGTTGTGTTTGTCGTAATATTGCCAAATGTTAGCCTTCTTTAGCAAATAATTTGCTTCTTTTTTGCCCAAAATTAAAATGCGAAATTCACATTGTGTGTTGTAACTTGATTGCGAACGTTAAGCTGCGCTTTATCTTATCCGTGTCTACCTTTAATAACATTATAACGAGGTTTGCTTTTGGGTTCATGCACATTTAAATTGTTTGCAAAGTTTTTGGTAACCGCTATTTTGGCGAGCAAGTCGCTATGTTTTTCGAACCAACCACACATCAAAATTTCGCAGCAGGTTGAAACCTCGTTGGCCCACGGAAACTATGACAGTTTTATGCGTTTAAAATATTTCTACTTTTTCAACGCATCGTACGTGATATTGAGAATTTTTGGGTGTCAAAACTCAAATCTTTTTCATCGCTAAATTACGCCGAAGCGTATTACAACTTAGCCGAGCCCATCTCTGAACCATCGCGCCTCGGCGACACTACTTTTAAAGGTTGCGTAAGGGGCTTGCTATTGTTTCGAACTCCGTGTCCGAGTTCACTAACCCCAAATTTAAACTTTTTTTGCAGTATCGATGCTCCAAAGAAGAACGCGTTATTATTACTTAATCAATTTTGCGCCTGCGCTAAACATATTTGTCAGCTTCTCAGCGAAACCTTATTGATACGGCACCTGCTGACTACGATTAGCCTGTAGATTTCAGCATTTAAGAAAATTATTCTAAATTTGGAAAGATTTTAAAGTATGTTTTAAATGTTGCTTTTTTTTTCTGTAGTTTTATGCCGGACTTGTCAAATGAGTTTCATTTTTTCCATTTATTCGCCTTTCTGATTTTTCAAATGTATAAGCTGCTTCACTCGGTAATTATTGTATACCTTCTTTGGTTGATATTTTGGATAAATTTTCAAAAAAATCGGCCTGAATATATAATTTGAAATTTTGTGAAGCCCTGCGTTCGCTAACAAATACCGCTCGACGCTTGCTCATTCGTTTATCATCGTTTTTTTGCTGACTTGCATTATGTTTCTGTTGATTACTGCTTGATAAACCTCGATTTCATTACACCAAACTAAGTAGAATTGGAAAGCTTTATCGAGAATCGAACCCTTACGTATCACGAAAACCCAAATTGTGATCAGAGATGAGGAAGCGCCAATTTGCCAGTCGTTTCCACTTCTACTATGTAGTTCAACAACTTCGTGAGAAAGTTTTGAAGTAGAATTTTTTTTTGAAAATTATTTTGGCAAGTATGTTTTGTTCAGTTTGATGGAATCGTCGAAATGGTTTACATTATCAGACATAAAAGAATCGAATTGCGTTATTGAATTTGTCATCGCAGAGATTTAAAGTTTTTGCGTAGACAGAACTAGGAATGTGGATTGGAATGATTCAAACGTTTAATCGCATGATAACTTATACGTTATAATCACAAGGAGTAATCACTTCGGGCGCTGTGTCAAGGACAGAACACCCAGGTGACCCGGCACTCAGAGAGTTTTGAAAAGAGTTGCAACGGGAGGGTATTGCATGGCCGTTAACAATCTTAAGTGAACTAAATAAAGCCGTTACAAAGAGTTTGGAAATGCTGATCTGACAAACAATCTACCGTAGTTGTTGTTCAAGAGGAAGCGGTTCCCTTTTAAAACCATGGTTAAAAGCTTACCAACACCATGTGCTTCGCCCCTATTTGCAGTTCTGCTAATGAGTGCATAGTTACAGAAAAGCAATCATAATTTACTCAGAGCGTAACATCCTCCTGCAGCATCTGTGCAAGGAGCGAAGATACTGCAGTAGAGTATTTGTGTTGATTTAGCTTACTTTTAATTGGTTTCGCAACTTTCTAGCAACACACGAAGGTTATTTAATACATAAGATTCTTACGAAATAAAAACATCTATCAACCAATCACGCTTTATTCCTAAATTAAAAAGTGCTCAACGACTTGAAAAAACTTCAGATATGCAAGAAAAAACAAAAAAAAAAGCTAACTACTGTAGACCTTATTAAAAAACGTTTGAATAAAATCTAAATGCATCGCCATACGTACAGGGGTCCAATTGTCTATAAAGATCATTGCTTGGTTGATACTCAAATTCGGCAATCTCTTATCAACCAAAGCACCACCATAAACATGTTGGAGGTTAGCTAAACAAAATATCGTAACCCTGCAGTTGCTACATGCCATACACTGATACGATATACATTAAGCTTTAACTCTCTTTCAATATATAGTACTCTAATTTCAGATTTGTGTAATGGGTTGGCAGACGCTCGAGCTAAAACTTTTTATTTAGAAGCGTGAACTTTAGTTTTTTCGATAAAAAATTCATATACAAAATCAGATCCAGCACACTCGCATTCTTTTTGAAACGTTTCATTACTTAAACCTACACCTGTTACCAGCAATTCTACACTAGCCATTAAGCTCATGCAACTGTAGAATAATAATGGAGTGAATTTTCGTACCTAAGGGCTTTTGCACAAGACTAAATTGCCAGACCAACAAGTTTGTTTGAAGATTTACTACTTGAAATCGGTTTTATTGAGAACTGAGAACTACTGGAGGTAATAAAGAGGTGCCCCAAACCTTGTTTCACTACTTCTTTTTTTATCCTCAAAAATAAATTTAATCCATTGGACTCCGTACCTTTAGCAACTCTGCGTATCGAAATTTCGTGACATCATAAATGGATAACTAAAAAATTCTTATAAGAACGCAATGTTGACAATAATAATCGAACATCACGTTGCCTATTCTGCAAGAAATTTTGCTAAGCCATCCTGCTCTGATGTCACGAAATTTCAAAATGCAGAGTTGTTAATGGTGCGTTGTTAAACGGATTAAATCTACTGTTGCGGATAAAGGAAATAGTGGAAAAAGCTAGGACGATCTTTTCATTATCTCAAGCGATTTTCATTTTTTCAATGAAACCGATCTCGAGCAGTATCTTTTTAAACGAATTTAGATTAAAAGCGAGTTAATATTGTCAGCAGCAAACGCGTTAATTAAGCTCGAAAACACAAACTGTCGTTTGTTTGGTTTGGCAGTCAGATCATAGATAGATTCTTTATTAAGTAGACTAGAAACAAATGCACGAAGAAAAAGAGAAGATTGAACAAAAAAAGGTTGCTCTTGTTGCGAAGATTTTTTGCAGTCACGTGTATTCGACTGATTTGATTCGACATATTCGAAGAACAAAAGAATTGTGAAAAAAAAAAAAACTGTCAGTTTCCAACTACTACTAAAAAGTCCTATGGTCACACGTATCACAGACGAACTCGCTAACCGAAAAAGCAGTACAGGTAACTAAAATAAAAAAAATGCAAGCTGTCAAGCGGCCAAGTAACAAAAAAATGATGGCGCTTTTGAAAAACGAAAAAGAACTTTGTAACAGATACGAATGAAAAAAATGAGTGACAAGTTAAGATATTCTAACAAAAACAAGAGTCATTTTGTAGTATTTTTTTCAAAAATCATCTTCTAGGCAATGATGAATTACATACACAAAAGTTGCTTACAATTTTGACAGCACAACTCAATTTAAATGAATTAAGAACAGCACGTACATACACAAAATGCTCAAAACAAATAAATGTAATAGCAGTAAAACTAAAATGCTGTTCAATTAGGGTGGTACAAAAGTCATTCTTCACTCTTTTTGTTTAACACTCGGAACCAGTGTATACATCGCCATTGGCATTATTTCTACTGTAGTTCTGTTGTTGCACATTTCTTGGAAGTCCACGATTCATTCATAATATTCCATAAGCTGTGTTCCCTCTAACTTATGGCTAATCGGCGAGTGCCCGAATTTTCCTTAAACAATATTGTGCCCAAAGCCCTAAAAAGACGTTTATGTACCCTAAATTTCATACCAATTCAGTATCAAAGTATACCAAATGTCATATTTCCACAAATTTGTCGAGTTTTCTAAAGCTATGTTTGCTGTATTGCCAAAAATATTCGCCCTTGCACCAACAAATCGCCGCTTCGCTGAAAAAAAATCGGCTTAGTGGGAACACTGTCCATAAGTACATTTCAAGATTTTGGTGATTTTTTGTGAAGATCAAAATGCTGCATGCACACTTGCAGAGTCGAAAATATTGTCAATGCAGAGACATGAAAACAGTTGATTCGACGTTGGGAAGTAGTGGGCGCTTTCTGTGGCTGAAATCCATGGTCCAAGACTTCTAAAAAGATACGATCTGTGAAACTCTGTTCTTTGATTAATTGCATTTTCAATTAATGCAAATGCACGCAGTGACACAAATAGACTAATAGAGTATAAAAGACTGAAAAATGAACAAATCTACAGTCTAACTGGAATGACTATAGACTAATATATATCACCAGATAAACTACAACATTACTTGTAAACCGAATTTTGTTACAAAATACCTCTCTTTAAAAAAACAAAACACAACTAAGATTAACTGACTTGTGTGCATGACCCATAATTAGTTAAATAAATGATCACGAAAGAACAATATAAAATACAAAACCGTGAAACTTAAAAGGGCATTTAGAATGGACACAGAGCAATGTAAAACAACTTTGCATATTGCCTTATATCAATAACCAAGATCAGCATAACGTTGCATCGCTTCTGGTCTCAACCATATCAGTATAAAACACATTCTACATTTTAAATTGTACCTTTCTGAATACTGCCGTCGATAGTTAATTAAATTTCACTATTCAAAAAGCAATCAATGAAATTCCACTTTCATAGTTTGCGATATTCTGGTAGTGGCCTGAGTAATCGCAGCAGAGTAGGTGATCTTTCTAAGGCAGTGAATTATAATCCTTGAAGAACCAGCAAATTTTTCCTAAAAGAATGAAAGCAATTAGCAACAAAGGCTAATAAAAAATTTTCTTGCCCGAGCAACTATGTCCCACTTGCAATAATCAGACTCACGACATGGCTTTACAACATTATAAGTTTTGCTAGATGCAAAAAATAATCAGCAAAATAAAGAGCTTCTGTTGCTATGTTATATGTTGTGAGGTTCTGACTACATCAAATCTTTCACGATACTCATTGTATTATGCCGAAGTGAACAACACATAGGCAATATCCTCACATTTGTGAAGAGCAACACAGCTCCTTTTGAAGAAATGTTGCAGTGGTGCAAGCTGTTGGCAACACTGTGTCTGATTTGACTGGCCAAAAATATGAACCTCACAATCCAGGACAAATGTGTTACTGCTTGACCAACTGGCCAGTTTTAATTTGGTTAAATCTTGATGCAATCTGCCGTCAGCAGATTGCAAAGTGAGACTGCAGTCAGCACCAAAACTTGTATCTCATACAAATACCGTAACAAGTTTGAAATATCATTGCAAACAAAACTAAGCTACAAATCATTATTTGAAGAACATACCCAAACACTTAGTAAATCTTGCTACTGTATATTTTTTCATCCAAAAAATCTTTTAAAACTTCTTGCATTGTTGCCAGATAATTGTGGATTGCCTATCAATCTTCCTGGGTAACACATTGTCTTAAAAGTTGGCATCAATCAGTCAATGCTGCATAGTTTATACGATAAATCACTACATCATAAACCATTTGTTTACGCAAACTTATCTAAATACTACATTTCTTTCAAACTAGCTTTAGTAGGCTATTTTTTCTGCCTGAAATGCAATTTTGTATTTTAAACAATTATAGAATATGTAGCTACAATTTGAAAGCATCAGTTAGGTCTACACAAATACTCTACATGTTTGTGTAGTATATACATGTAGTATAAATACATGTGTTAAAGCTTTGGGTGTCCTGATTAATCGTTCACTAAATTGGAAACCCTAAATTCAGAAAGTTAGTTCAAAATTAGCCAGTGGTTGTTGGGCATTGTATCAGTTACCGAAGTATGGTGATTGTAAAACTTTAATGTCGATTTATTTTAGCTTTATCCATTCTCATCCAAATTACTGTATTAGCAGCTGTGGTGATGCTTTAGTATCAGCCCTTTCACTTTAATTAAGTTCCAAAAAAAGCAGTAAGAATAATAATAACTCACAACAACATCAGGACACATACCTGATACTAAACCGTTACTCTCAAGCTTACATCTATTGCAGTTAAATGACATGTACAAAATGGAAACAGCAAAATTGATTTATTATACAAAATAAGCACTAAGTCATCTCACACTTCCAGGTCTAACTTACGGCTTTTCATACTACTGGATGAAATACATTCTTACAACACTCAAAAAAAAAGCAAAACCAACTACTTTCTGCCCAGAGTTAACACAGCACAAACTAAAAAATTGCTGGTCTATAATGGAACTAAAATATGGAATCAAATTCTAAAGAAAATCAGAGAGATGAAATTCTTGAAGTGTAATAAAGAACTACAGAATTTATATATGTATATCACAGTACATACTCAATTTAAAGAACACAAAATATTGAATCAGGGGGTCCAGGAAATCAAGTTTTTGAGCATATGCCATACATTGATACAAAGCAAAATTGTTAAGTTTGATGTTGTGAGTTTTTGTTATGAGTTGTGACAGTAGTAGATTTTAGCTTACTGTTCTGTTTCTTACTGATACATGTTACTGTACCAAGTTTCTTTTTTTTTTTGTGACAGTAGACGTTGATGACTTACACAGTCTTTTCGTTGTCCAAATAAATCAAAGTGAATACCAGGATAATGTAACAGTCAGATTTTCAGATATATTGTATCTGATGCAGTACTGCATGAAGCTGGTAAAGTTAGCAGCCTATGTAAATTTTTTTTTGCAAGTTTTCCTTCAAACTGATTCAACCATCTAGTAGTTTAATACTGTACCAAGTAAACTTTGTCCTAATTCCATCCACTATGACAGTACTGAGAGAGGAGTATGAGCAGATGAGTGACTGAGTGATGAAGTCAGTAGGCTAAGTGAATCTGTTTAGTTAATTCTGACTCTAAATTTGAAAGCAATCACAACATTGGTGAAATTACTGTAGTAAAATAATTTTGACATTTCACTTTTCCAGATTCAGGGCCTACACAATTTAGGCTAGTCATTTACGGTACCTAGCCAACTGCATTATCTAACTAGGCTATCCATCCAGCATCTCGGTACCGATATCTCAGATCTGTTGTTTATTTTTGCAATACACATACAATAACTTTAATTATGCATTAATTATTAAATATGTTTTAGGCTTCCCTCTGGTATTCTGTGTATAATGCTAAAATCGCTTCAGACTCAGCAGCCCAACCCTTCAAAGCTTGAAAAAGATTACTAGGCAAGGCTATTTTGATTTGCTTGTTGTATCACAAATTTTGTCTTAATATTTTAACTTGATTATAGAGCGTAAGTCTAGGCTTATTGACTAACTGCTATAATTGCTTTTTGCTATTCTTTCAAGCCTATTCTACCACTGCCTGCGGTAGGACTTTATTACAAACTAAAGTCTAGCCTAACTGCCCAGTACCCTCGTACCGAATAGCCTGTAAATATAGCGGATCAAGCGAAAAGCGAGAGCGGAGTATGAATCACAAGGTTGGGACAACGGATGTGACGTAATAAATCTGCAAAACCATGGTAGAAAAAAAAATTTCGCTTCCTGTAATTACTACTGCAAGCTGATAGGAAGCTGTTATTCTAGCTTTTATCGGTTTCATAGGTTGATAAAAAATGAGCTTTAACAGCTTTTTTAAATCTGTAGAATGAAACTTCTTTTATACTACTGGGAATTTCATTCCAAAGTTTAATTCCTGCGAATGATAGAGACTTTTGCCCTAATCTTGTTCTAGTTCTTGGAAGAAAGAAGTTGTTTTTGTGGCTCAATTTTGTCTTATGTGTATAACAGTTTTTTGTTAGGTTAGACTTATCTGAATTTGCAAAAGACAATATATTATTGTGAATTTTGTACATTAGCTTTGCAGTTTCCAGAGAGTAAATATCCTTGAGTTTTAAGCATTTAGCTCGATAGAACAAAGGATTAGTATGCTCACGATATCCACTTCCAGTTAATAATCTGATGCTTCTTTTTTGCAGAATAAAGAGAGGTGCTAATGTTGATTTTGAAGCAGTCCCCCAACTACTAATGCAGTATTGTAGATGAGAGTATATGAGGCAGTGGTAAACAGATCTTAAGGTTTGCTCATCTACAAAGTGTTTTAATTGATTAAAGGCCCAAGATCCCCTTGCCACCTTTGAACATTGTTCCTTGATTTGTTGTTTCCAGTTCAGATTGTCGTCTATGAAAACACCTAGATACTTTATGTGATGTGATTGCTTGATTGGATTATTATCTATTGATACTTTGAGTTCAGGTTTATTTTGTTTTGTTGTCAAAACCATAAACTCAGTTTTATTAAAGTTGATTGATAATTTATTCAACTTGAACCAATTGCTTACATTGACTAATTCATCATTAATATTTTGTTGCAGTGTTGAAACATTGGAATGGGAGAGAGTAAGATTTGTATCATCTGCAAAAAGATGAATTGTGGAATTGGAGGCAAGTGGTAGATCATTGATATAAATATTAAATAACAATGGACCTAGAGTTGATCCCTGAGGAATCCCGCAAATAACATCTCTTGACTTGGATTTGTATTGATTTACAATTGTATACTGTTGACGGTCAGTCAGGTAACTTGTTAGTAACTGTAATGGTAATCCTCTAATTCCATACTTTTCTAATTTCTTGATCAGTATTGTGTGATTGATGGTATCATATGCTTTTCTTAAATCCAAGAAAATAGAACACGTAATGAGCTTTTTATCCATATTGTCAAGTAGCTTATTGTAAATATCTAAAACGGCTTCATTTGTTAAGCAATTTTTCTTGAAACCATACTGGTTTGGACTAATCAAATTATTGCTCACAAAATAATTGTTTAGTTGATCAAGCAGACACTTTTCAAATAGTTTGGCAAAAGGATTTAAAATAGAAATAGGGCGATAATTACTGCATAACTCTCTTTCGCCTTTTTTGAAAATTGGAACAACTTCAGCGGTTTTTAACACTTTTGGAAAATATCCTGTAGATATGCATGCATTAAAAATGTTAGTTAGAACTGGAGCTATAACAGAGCCTGACATTTTTATATACTTTGCAGGAATTCCATGTCTTCCTGTACTTTTTGATGGATTCATAGCTCTGATGTAATTTACTACTTCTTCTTCAAGTATTGGTTCTAGAAAAAACGAATTGCAACTACTCTGAATCAAAGATGTGGCATTAAATTTGCCATCAATTATAGCTGGTGTTTCGATTGTAGATGCAAGGTTAACTCCTATCTCTATGAAATATTTATTGAACAAGTTACTGATGGCCTGTGGACCTTGTGCACTTTCACTTTTGGAAGCATACATTTTATTAGGAATGTTATTTTTCTTCACATTTTTCAAGTGAATAATTTTATTTATAATTTTCCAAAGCGACGAGGTGTCATGCTTATTATCATTCACTAAATTTTTAATGTAAAGTCGTTTTGCATATTCCTTAATATGAGTCAGTTTATTTCTATAGACTTTGTATTGTGCCCATGTATCACTATCATTTAATTTAAGGGCTCTTTTGTACAATAAATTTTTTCACTGGATTGATATAAGGATTCCTTTGGATAACCATGGTTTGTTTTTTAGTTTTGTTTCCTTTCTGCTTTGTTTTTGTAATGGTGCATGTATGTTTAATGTCTCATGAAAAATGTCAATAAACTTTTCAGGGTAGTTGTCAATGCATTCCTCTTTGATATCACCTAATAGCTCCATTTCTTCAGTTAATTTGTCTATAAATTTTTCTACTTCAAAATTTTTTGTATCACGAATTAGGGTGACAGTTGATTTTTCACGCTTTGGCAGGATTAAATTAGAACACACCATTACTGGTAGGTGATCACTTATATCTTCCACCAGAATAAAACTTTTGTGTTCACCCACTACATTGTTTGTATAAACATGATCTAAAAGAGTTGAGCTTGTAGTGGTTATTCTTGTCGGGTGTGTAATTAAGGGAATGCAGCCTAAGCTATATGTTAAATTCATGAAATCTTTAATTTTGATATCAGAGTTACTTTTCAACAAATCTGCGTTGAAGTCTCCTCCGATATAATACATCAATTTTCTACTATTCAATTTTTCAATGGTGGATTCAAAACTCAGATAATTTCTGTTTAGGGTGTCTGTAAATTACTCCCACTGTACATTTTTTGTTATTCCCTAAATCTACTTGAATCCACATATCTTCACAGTTAGGAATGTTTAAATCAAACTCCTTGCAAATTGAAATTGATAAAGACTCCTTAATAAACAATCCTACTCCTCCCTATCATGTAGTTGTGCCTTTGTGGTAAAAATGGTACCCGCTTAACTTTGCATTGTATACCTGTAACAATTTAAGTTTGGTTTCACTTACAGCAATAATGTCAGGTGAGATATCATAATTTGTTAAAAGTTCATTCAATTTATCAAAATTTGCATTTAAGCTTCTTATATTCACGCAAAGCAAGGAAAATTTACTCTTTTTGTTAATAATATTGGCTTCGGCCTGTGAGCAGTATTTTGTGTCAACCAAACCAGAATTTAAATCATTTAGTAAGCTTTTTATCTTGTTGTCTGCCTGTAAGCATTTAGCTGGCAAAAACAAATTATTTGTGTGATTAATATCAAAGTTTAGTTTGTCATCATTTCTCATTTCATTTAACAATTGCTTATCATCTAGGCTATGAAAAGGAAACAATTCACTGTAACAATTTTGGCAGAGGTATGGTTCAGTAGAAGAACAAAGAGTGTGAAATTTAAGGGGACTAATGACTGTGCATCTGAGGTGAATCCATCCATCACACATATCACACTGAATAGCACGCTGGTTCCTTTTACAAGGTCTTAAACATATTTCACATGGACATTTAACTGGCATTATCAAGCAGTCAAACCAATGAAAGATTCTACACTAGTTAGACAAAATAGCAAATTTAGAATCAGCCACAAAGAATTCAGAAAAAGTTGTTTTGAATTTAAAATAAAAACAGGTGAAAAGTATCTTTCATTATACTGGTAATTATAAATTTATACAAAAAAGGTAGCCTACAGAAAAAAAAAATCAGATCCTACTATGTACACAAAAACTACAAATGTCAGATCCTGCTATGTAGGCACACAACACCAAAAGAGTGTTGAAGTAGCCTTCTTATTCATACACCCAAGAGTTGTTAGCACAGCAATAATTGTTAAGTTCACCTTCTTTAAACCATAAAGCTATTTCTTTCTCTGCTGTTTCCACAGAGCCAGATCCATCACATATGTTTCTCCCAATGTCAATGCAATAACCTCCTCGAAATGTTCCAGGAAGAGAGTCAGCAGGGTTAGTCTCTCCAAGCATTTTACCATCAGTTTTAACTGCTCCTTTTCCTTCCCAAACCATTGCCACAACTGGCCCAGACAACATAAATTCAACAAGTATTGGGAAAAATGGTTTTGAACTGAGATCTGCAAAGTGCATTTCTTGCAAATCTTTACTGGCAGTTGTCAATTTCATGGCACAAAGCCTACAACCTTTCTCCTCAAAAACAGAAAATTATTTTGCCAACGAAACCCTGCTGAACACCATCTGGCTTCACTGCAATAAAATCTTCAAGAAAAAGTTGGATTTGACCAAAGAGTGGGAAGGCTTGAACCAAAAGTTAAAAAGATTCTACCACCAACTATCACTAGGCCTAGCACTAGGCCTACAATAAAATAGTTCTTATTCAAATAGAATGTTTAAGTAAATAGTTCTTATTCTTATTCATTAGTAAATTCTTATTAGTAAATAGTTCTTATTCATATGTGTTTAAGCAGTATGCAATTAACTGATTCGTCTCTATTAAAAAGTAACAGAGTTATGTTTAAGAAAAAAGCATAAGAAAAGTTGGTTTCGTGTGACGTGTGTGCCATGTTTCTAAAATCAAAAATTGAAGAAATGCATGGTTCATTAATATTGATGCTTTGTAATAGGCCTACATGTTAAGTCAGTTTGACAAAGCTTGGTTTTGTATCTGCTTTAGCCATGAAAAGTAGTCACTCAAGATGGGGTTAAAACATTTTTTAGGAAAAAAAAAGTCAGAGCACCTCATAATCGAGGCCCAAAGAGAAACACCTAAATTATTGAATAGCTCAAAAAACATTTTTAGCTTAAAAATAATCATTAAAAAGGTTAAAAAAGGTTTTGCGATTTTCTCTCAAAATGTCTCTTTTTATTGCATATGGTGTCTATCTCAAACATATAAGTGTGCTATCTCATTAGTGTATATGACTAGTATTTCAATAAGAGTCTTATCTTCATATATCTCCTTTGAATCCAGTATAATTTAAGACCTAATGAGCTATAACTCGGTACAAATACTGTGAATCATTAGTGCAAGTATTGCTTTTAATGTCAAGTACCTAGTTTTCTTTTTTTTCTTCAACTATGTGTGAAATGATAGTTTGTTTACGATGTGAGATGCCCATAGAGGCATAAGACTTATATTATTGTTATTATTATTATATACCATAATCGTTTTATTGGATTTGGCATAGTCAGAAATGGGGGGTAGCAATTTACTGCATCCTCCTATTTCAACTTTGAGCGTTAGAGGTCAAAATCACGCATGTGTATCCCCAAAATTTATATTTTCGCACAATTTTAAAAGGCTGCTGGTATATCTTAGGAACGGCTTGAGCTAGAAAGGTGAAATTTCTTGCTAACATGTTTTTTATGCTGTTCTACCTCCCTGCCTAGTTTGGAGAAGATTCATTAACATGGGTTGACATTTCACAAAACACATATGGTTGACATTTCACAAAACACATATGAACATAAGCATGGAATGACCAATGAGCTTCTGCTTTACTAGCCTTATTACTTTTGCTTGTTAGATGGTAGCCTATATACATTATACTTACCTAGGCTTACTTGCAGTCTATTCTTTTTTCCAATATTGGATCTGTTCTGCTGACAAGGTCAAGTTGATTGGTTCACAGCGAAACGACTCAATCTATCGTTGCTTTAGGTTAGAACTGGGATGGCATCGCTTATGACGCTAAGGCTATCAACATAAACATTGCCAGTAAAATTAGGCTTTAATATGAGACGCCTCTACGTCTTGTTTGAAGTAGAAATCTCTGGAACGGCTGAGTCAAGAAGGGTGGAGTAAATCACAATCTAGTCTTACCACTCTTATGCAGTTGGCTTAACTTCGGATACACTGTACAGTAAGCTTCCCCAATTGATTCTGCCTTTAGTCCTCGCTTAACCAAACACAATACTACAATTAAATTTATTTACATTTCTTTGCTAAGAAAAGACTGTGAAAACAAACTTCTAAATATGGAAATAATCTGAAAGAGTTGATTGTAATCATCGTGGAATGGCATGGAATCACCTCTGCGTAAATTCTGGAAAAACATTTTTGAAAAAATGTTGATTTCAAGCTTTCAAAAACATAAAAAATCCTAAACGTAGAGCTGTAATTTCTACAAATTGTAGCCGAGATTCTGAAAACTAAATTTTTAGGGAAAGGTACGTTTTAAAAAGTGTAAATTCTAGAAGATAACTTTTCAGGAAAAGTGTAAAATGTAACTTTTTGTCAAGTGCCAATTTTGAAAATAAATTTTTGAGAAATGTAATTTTTCACATGTGTTCTAAAATATAACTTAAAGCGTGATTTTTGCCAAATATCGTTTTTAGGAAAAGAACAATCTGGGAAATGTACTGTAGAAAAAGAATTATCTGGAAAATGTTTTTCTGGGGTTGGCTTTTTTTTCTAGAAGGTGTAAGGATACTAAATTTTGGGAAATGTACTGTAGAAAAAGAATTATCTGGAAAATGTTTTTCTGGGGTTGGCTTTTTTTTCTAGAAGGTGTAAGGATACTAAATTTTAATATGACTAAAATTAAAATAAAGTAATAAATTTTGTATGGTCATCTGTGTGCAGTTTTGTTTATTTTAGCCATTTTGGACAGTAGCTACGAGTTACCTTGAGCAAGTCTGATGTGTTACATTTGAACTTGCAGTACTGCACAATGTAAATACTATTGCTTGTTAATAGCGTAGGAGCAATGAGTACGGTATATTGGATTTTAGAAATCAAACAGGAATGAGAATTTTTTTACTGATATTACTATAAAAGTGGGAAATGTTATGCTTCCGCCTTCCAGCACATCGTCTTGTGCTTGCTTATTATTCAGGATATTTCAAGTCCTTGTTTCAAAGTAACATGAAGGAACAGTATCAAGATGTTATAGAAATCAAGGGATTTGATGAGCATTTCGTAAAGGAGCTGATTGAGTATATATGTACACTGGAAGTTCAGAAATTGATTATGATGGTTAATAGGCTTATTAACTGCTGGCGATTGTTTGCAAATAGATGATGCTATTCAAGTTTGCTTCAAGTTTTTACAAAGTATTATTGAAATCAACAACTGCTTTTCAATCTTATCAGCTGCAGTTAAGTTTCGAAATGATGCAACGCTCACATATGTATTTGAATTTGTTTCAAAGTGCATTGAAGACGAAGCTTTATTTGCCACTAAATACAAATCTTTTAAAAAGATGTTATTGCTTTGTGTCTATCAAAACTTGAAATGTTAAACATTGAGCATAAACTTATAGTTTAGGCATTACTAACATAGATTAAGCATGATACCACCACACAAAAAGCTTACTTTTTTGAGTTTTTCAAACAGTTGACACTTGCTAGACTCTCGACTAAATTTTTGTTATCTGAGTTGTTGGAAGAAGGGATTGCTGAACAAGATTCTTAAGATTATGATTTAATAGTACAAGTGCATTATCAAAGAGTGGCAGGCAGTGACCCAGCAAATCAAACAAAGCTTGTCTGCATTGGTGGTAGCTTAGGAAAATTTTCAGCTGTATACATTCATCCGTTTAACATGACAGCTGAGGTAAATTATCCTGATTTTCCTGTCTCATCCATCCACCATGCGGCAGTTATCTTCAATAACGTTTTGTATTGCATTGGTGGATGCCATAATTTATTTGAATTTTCTCGTCAAGATTTTGCTTTAACTCTTGGCTCTAATGTATTAAAATGTCTAGAAAAAGAATCTTTGCATGGCAAAAGAAGTAGGCTTGGGGCTGCAGTGTTTCAAGGTCATATTGTTGTGACAGGAAGTTTTGTTGGTTTTATTGATAATTCAATTGCAAATACTGTGGAAACATTTTGCTCAAAAACAAACACATGAAAAATTAACTTTAAGGAATTGATGAATAATCACAGAAGTAAACATGAAGTGGTAGTTTGCAGAGGTTCTTTGTATGCGATCTGGGGCCAATCTAGCCTTCCTTCAACAAATGTTTTAGCTTCCATTGAGAAACTTGATAGTTTAGATGAAGAGTGACAGTATGTTTCACCAATGCATTCTGCTAAAGACGAATTTGCTGCAGGTCAATGTAATAAATTTATTTATGTTTGTGGTGCATTTGTTGAGAGTATTAATGATTTTGCTCAAGTTGAGAAATTTGACCCTTCAGTACATCAATGGAGCATGATTGATTCCTGCGAAAATCCTCAAAGACAACATCTGGTATGTGCATTGCAGAGAAAAATTTATGTAGTTGGTGGCCAAAAAGAGCGTAATAGATTAAAGGAAATTAAGTGTTTTGATCCAAGCATTTGTTCATGGAATGTTGCTGCCATTTTAGATAAGGAGTACATTAGAGATCATTTTGCCTTATTTGCTGTTTGAATAAATTGATTCAGACTTGATCCATTGAATTGTTTTAGCAGTTTATGTTTGCAAAATTTGTAGCATGGTTAGCAGCATGATTTTAATACTGTAGCCTACCATATAGGACACAATCAAAACGACTTTTATTGAATCCAACAATTGCATCTGCTGTTTTGTAATTGAACCAAAGCTTTTTTTATCAGTTGAGTAAAAATGTGGAAAATTGTGTATAGGTGTGATGTTAATTGTATTAATTTTTGTTTGAAGAAATGTACTGTGTGAATGGAAAAAAATAATTGGTCAGATTATTTTGATTTTACCTAGTCTTTTGGCCTTAATTTAGCATAAAAAATTTTAAGGTTTTTCATTTAAAAACAGCTTATTAGGTATTAACTGTTCTTTTTTGTATCTCCAACTGAAGAGAGCTCAATAATCAAAGATCAGAGCAAATTATAATTTTATTTACAGCCAAATTTAGAAACCCTTAACAGTCTGTTTCACCCTTAACGGGATCATCAGAAGAGAACTTCTAAACAACATATACAAAAACAAATTGATTGGTTACACTTGAAACATAGATCTGTAAGTGGTTATTAACAAAGTAATGCGTCTGCCTGGCCTCGAAACTTTTGTCAACTGGGCCACAGAACAGCTGTGATAGGACTTTTGAAAAGCGGGCAACATTGTGTTTACTAAATAATACGCATGCTGGGTTTACCGTCGGTTACGTTTCAAATTTGAGTGACTCATAATTGGGTAACTTCCATTAGATTAAATTTGAAAGGTAGGAGTTAAAATCATTGCAACGACTAATACGAAAACTTAAAATAGCCCCGCCAGTAGGTTTATAATTCATCCGGAGAAGGGGAGTTGCGGTAAGCGCATAAGTCTTAATCAACATTTTTTAGCAAAAATTTGTTTTTGTGCCTATTTATTAGGTATTATAAACTTAATTTTTGATTTTGCTAATGGTTTGTATGAGGTGTGGCATGATAAACTTTACCCTAAAATGATGTCATTGTGAAGACTACTTAAAATTTGTTATTGTTTATCTAATGATGTTACTGTGATTACAGTTTTAAGGTTTGTGGCTTGTGGATTCCCTTCATTTTACAAATCTACTGGTAATTTCAAACATCAGCCGCAACGTGTGGTTTTTTCTTGTCATTTGCCAAGACTCATTGACTTAATTTTTTAAGAGAATGACTAAACAGCAGTGTTCTGTAACATTTTGGCTAATTGGCCGGTGCCCAAATATTTTCAAAACATTGGTGTCTAAAACTGTAAAAATATCTTTATGTGCACGAAATTTTGTACCAATTCAGTATTAAAGTGCAGTATACAAAAAGCTATATTTCTACACTTTCGTCGACTTTTTTAAAGCTGTGTTTATCGTAATGCCAAAAGTTGTTGGCCTGTTATCCAACAAATTGCTGATTAACTGACAAAAATCGACTTTGTGGGAACAAATTTTAGGGATGAACAGTATCAATGATTTTAGGGAGATGACAAAAAATATTATTTTGTGCCCAAATGACACATAAAATTGTGGTTAAAACAGCCTCAATAAATTTAGAAATGTCTAAAATTATACAATTGTGCTGAAAACTTAACCAGAATAATACTCTAATCAGCCTGTTTAATGTGATATATCATCAAACTGAACACTGAAGGGTTTATAAACATTTCTTTCAGTGTATGACTTAGCTTTTGTTTAAATTGAATATAATTATCCTTTGCTATGTTACATCACTTTATAATGATATGAATTGAAATTATTATATTCCTTTAATAGAAATTGTGCATTTTATGTTGAAAAAGAAGAAACCAAAACAGTTTCACATAATTGAATTATCATTGCTCAATTTTGTTTCTTGAGAGTACTCAAAAAATTTTTTTCACATTTTTTTTCGTATTTGTATTAAATCAAAACTGCAAAATGTATACGCTCAAATGCCAGTATTTTGCAATGTACATTGAAATACACTAGAGCACCTATTAGTATTTAAATGATTTTTTTGATTCAAACAAAATGTTTCGCCCAAAATATGTGTCCATAAAAATGTTTACTACTACTTGTCCTGGAGATGCTGTTGATTTTGTGGGACTGTTTTTATAGCTAAATGGTATTTGAACGTTTATTATGTATTGACTTTAGAATTACCCCAGTGTTGCTTAAAGCAAAGTCATAGTGCACATTGAAGTGTAAAATGGTAGCAATGCCAATTGTTCTATGTTAAGCATGATCTATGTTACCGGTACTTGATTTATTCAAAAACTCGGTAGCAATTTTAAATTAGAATATCTGTAGAGTTTTTAGGTTGCAATATTTTTGATTATTTATTGGTTTTGAAAATTTATAGTTGATGACTAAAAGCAAATTATCCAATTTAGTCGAAATAACTAAAAAAGAGATAATATTGTGCCTAACTTTACACACCATATGCATATGCAACCTCCAAATCTGTTTTGTGCTTAATACTCATATTGAAATAATTTTTTCAGTGATTAAGATTTACTGTATCATTTAGTAGTGTTTAATTGCAGCAATGGAGCAAATGCAGTTCGAAAGCGAAAGAAGGCTTTTGCACTTTGCAAACCAAAGTAGAAGTCATGATTTTCTGACTGATGTAACAGTTAAAGTGAAAAACACCTACATTCCTGCACATCGTCTTGTTTTGTCCTGTTATTCACATTTTTTCAAATCTATGTTTGAAGTCAACATGAAGGAGAGGTTTCAAGATGTTGTAGAAGTTGAGCTATTTAAAGGGCATTTGATTAAAGAGTTGATTGAATTTATGTACACACAACACATGGATGTCAACAATGAGAATGTGATAGAATTGTTAAGAGCTGCAGATTATCTGCAGCAAGATGATGCCAAACATTTTTGCTTTAAATATTTACAAAGCATTATCAGAATTGAAAATTGCTTTGATATTCTTTCGGCAGCTGATACATTCATGGATGATTCAACCAAATCAAAAGCATTTGATTTGATCTCAAGAAATGCAAGAAAAATTTTGTTTAGTGATGATTTCAAATCTCGTTCAAAAGAAGTCATTGCTTTGTGTTTGTCAAATCTTCGAAATTTTGGTGCTCAACATACAGTTGTATACCAGGCTTTGCTGACATGGATCAAGCATGATGAGGATGTTCGAAAGAGTACATTTACCGAACTTTTTAAACTTGTGCCATTTACTCGACTCTCGACTGAGTTCTTGGAACATAGTGTGCTGGAAGAAAATCTGGTTCAAGAAAACATTGAATGCTATAATTTGGCCATGAAAATACTTGGTCAAAAATTGGCTGGCATAGACACAACCAATTTAACAAAAATTGTGAGTGTTGGAGGAGAAGAAACTGGCTCAAAAGTTTCTACCATCTATCCTGTTTCTTCTGATTCTTCAGATGAAATCAAATATGCTGATTTACCAGTGAAAGTTTGTGCTCATGCAGTAGTGCTCTTCACTAATATTCTATATTGTCTTGGTGGATGTGTAAATTCCAAGAAGTCAAATTTTTCCAGCCAGGTTTTTGCTTTACATCTTGATAATGTCAAATTGGGTTGGGAAAAATTAGCACCAATCCATAATAATGTTCCTGATTTAAGTGCAACAGTGTTTCAAAACCATATTATTGTGGCAGGAGGTTATGAATACCATAAAGGTTCTTTACGTTCAGTGGAAATATTCAATCCTGAAGTAAATCAATGGAAGATTATGCCTTCAATGCTGATTTGTCGGAGTGGTCACAGGCTGGTAGTTTGCAAAGGATCATTATATGCTATTGGTGGCAAGAAAAGTGAAATAGCTTTTGAAAGTTCTGTAGAAAAGTTGGAGAGTTTGGATGAAACTTGGAAAAATGCTTCTCCAATGAGAACCGCAAGAAGTTATTTTGCTGCAGAACAATGCAAAGGTCTTATTTATGCTATTGGTGGAAAAATGCTTAACACAGATAATTTGGCGGCAGTTGAAAGGTATGACCCTGAAGCAGATCAATGGAGTTTGGTCAGTAACTGCATCATTCCTAGATTTGACCATGCTGCTTGTGTTATGCACGGCAAAATCTATGTGGTAGGAGGAAATAATAGTACAAGGCATGCAAAAGAGATTGAATGCTATGATCCAAGCATTAACTCATGGATTGTTGTTGACTCATCACAATTCCGATTGCATAGGTTTGCTTTGTTTGCTGTTTAAGTTTGTATTTTTGCAATTTAAATTTGATGCTGTGCTCCACCGTTTAGGCTGTGTGTGCTCATAAAATATGTTAAAACCAACATAACACTGATTTGCAGATGTAGGCTAACATTAGCTTACGTTGTGGTGATCGAGTGAATTAATATATTTTGTCCTTGTGTAATTTTGTCTGCTGTATCCGGTTATTGGCACATATCGCTCATTGCTATTGGTGGTATTGTGTAATGAACGGATATTGCGAGACAAAAGGAATTTAATTAATGTTGTTTTTGTTCTCGTTTTTCTTTGTTCACTCGCTGTATATATACCGCTGCTTTGCTTTATGTCGTCATTATTATTGACATCAATGCTATCATTACTTCTTATTGATATTAAAGAGCTACGTGTTGAGACTCATCCCGTACGAACTCACTTCAACGTTAAGTGAGGCAGGAATTATTATACTTTTAATGTACAAAATCTACTCTTGTCTATTGACCAGCCAGTTAGTCAAGTGTAACATATTTGTCTTTGAAGTGCAAGATCTGAAGTTGAAATTTTTGGTTGGTGAAGTTCGATACAGTGTTGCCTATGACTCGCCATACCTGCAATATTTCTTCAAAAGAAGTTGTGTTGCCTGCAGGTGCTATAGGCTGGGAAAGATTGTGTGTAGGTGCTATAAGCTTCGCAAACTCGTTGGACACTTCGGTGTACTGTTACACTGCAATTACATTCAATGAAAATTTGATTTTGTTTAACAAGTTAAATTATTCCTGAAGTGAAATAGACAGAACTAATTTAATAGTTCACAAGACATCATGTCTTACAATCCTACTTCATTTAACAACACCTTAATGCTGTCTCAGTGTCGAAATCGGTAATCATTTCAACCCCTAGTGACGCAGGTGAGGCGGAGCCCCCTATCGCAGGAGCATTCCCATGTTTCGAAGTCAACTGACTTCATCATCAGTGTGAAGAGGAGTCAACACAATGCAAAGAATTTTGATCCCTGAACTAGGCTAACTCAATCGGTAAATTTGAATAACCAAGCTATCGGTATAGGCTATCATCTTCATCTCGTAACTTCAGCTGCTAAAAAGGCTGACCTTTTTTTTTCTCCATGTACTGCTCTGGACTCGAGTTTCGCATAATACCAATGCTCATCGGCAGAGCTGACGTTCAAACTGAAATTTAAAAGCTGAACTAAGCTGGCTTGCAAACCAAAATTCAAATCTGAGTGAACTAGCCCATAAAAGTTAAAATCAAAATATGATTGTGAAACATAATCGCAATTGATTTTGTTTGTTTTTACTGTTGTCATTTTTTATTGGTTACTGGATATAAAACAAGATTATTAGTGAAGATTTTAAATTATATATACTGGTACTTAGTTTAGCTTTATTTTTTCACAGTTCTTGGTCTAGTTCTTAAAATCAAAAATAAAAACTCAAAAAAAACAAGAACTGAGATGCCTGATTATAGGGATGAAATACATCAAGTATCCTATAAGAATAATTGCTAGAAGAAAGAAAAGGCGGAAATTGCAAAAAAAGGCAGGTTAGGGTTAAATTTGGGTTAGGGTAGGGTAACCCTAACTCAAACCCCAACTGCCTTGGCACCCTATCAAGTTTTGATCTGAATTATATGATAATGGTTGAATCAAAACCACAGCTTTGTCATTAAGCTGTACCAAATTTCTTAGGAACTCTCCCAAAAGTTGTGGTTCAACCACTGATTCAATTTACCACCAAAATTTTTTTGTTAAATTTTTGTTTTGCACCTCCTCAAAGTACGTTTTCATGGCAACGCGACAAAAATTGTAAAAACGGCCATAACTTAGCAACCGCTCATGCTAGATGCAAAAAATTTTTTTCTTAAGATGCAAAATACTCAAGGTCCTATCAGCTTTCAATACATAATATAAGCCTAGCTGTTCAATTTTTCAAGTAAAATCAAAAAAACATGTTTTTTCACTGTTTTTATAGCATTTTCTATGATATATCTCATTGCGTATAGGTGTTATGCAATTTTTTTGGTAATATATAGCAAGTTTTCATTAGCTATGCTGTCATTAAAGTAATTGTTGTATTAGAACTAATGTTAATTGCTTCTTAAAGTGTTCACTGGTAGAATAAGTAAGTACTGTATGTTAAAAAGCACGAACTTATTTTCACAGAATGTATAATAATGTATTAACTTATAATCACTGCTGTATTCTGTTAAGTGTTAATTTCACACCTCTAATTCTCTGCAGTTATTCTAAACAGGTATTGTATTTTGGCTCTGAGCCATATCATGCTTGTTATGCCTGGGTGCTTGGTCTTGCAATTACTAAAAAAGAGATAGTATCCATGCTCCCAAACCAACATGCTATATTGCTAGACATCTTAATATGTCTATTTAGAAAAACAACAATCTAATTCTCTTTGCCAGAAAAATGTTCTAAAATTTAATAAAATTTGGCTGCTTTCTACCTGCAAAAGAAAATAGATTTGTAGAATTCTATCACAAATTGTATACACAAGTACACAAAAACCACTATTCCTCTTGTGGTTAAAGATATGTTCATAAATTTTTAAGGCAAATGCCAAACCCCAAGGAAAAACAAAACAATAAACATCATCATCAACATCTTTAAGTACAAACTAAGCAAAATGATGCAACATGTCTGCATTCAAAGTGAAGGATCGATGGGTAAAAATCGATGTTGACCTGGAACCATACTGAAATTTAGTTTAGAAAATTATTGCATCACATGGTGCAAACCATAGATTACTAAGATCTTTAAAAAACCAGGGTAACTCGAGAGTCTAGACAACTGCTTCTAGAATGCTATATAGCAAATGTATTATGCAGCAGCTTAAAAGTGTAAACTAAAAGTAGTATGCATCAAGTAACTTGACACTAGTAGAAGATTTATAATGACTTACAGCACTAAAAAACCAACAAGACACTACCGGCACTACTAGAAAGTGTAAACTTAGAAAAAAAATAAGTGACAGGAATTAAGAGTAGGGAAAAATAATAAAAATTTAACTGCAAAAAAAATCTAAACCCTAAAGTATAAATACTAGTAATACAACTAGTATTGATATCCGTAGTTGAAAAAAGAGATGAAGAAAACTTTGAATTTACATGTTCAAGTCAGCCAGCATTCAAAAGCAGAAATCTTTGTCATCAACAACTCTGCCAAGTATCCCATAAACAGCAAAATACATCACGGAACACCAGCAGATTTAGTGGTTGCAAAAAGTGTAGCAATTGAGAGTCCAAAACAGATCTCTGTTTCTAAAATGCTGTTATACCTGCTACTGGATACAGCTTGAGACTTTTGTTTTTTTTACGTTTGTTGCATTGGGATGGTAAAATGCTGTGTGATGTGCAACAAATCATCAAGACTCCTTTATTTCCTTAAAACCTTACCACAGACACCATAATCGAACTTCACTTTAATCACAAAGCAAGTACTGCCCAAAACCCTTAATGATTTTAGATTAATTGCAAGCTGTTTATCAAGCTTATTTAAAAGATTTTCAGATCAGCCCAACATACAGGGTGGATCATAAGTTGTGCACTACAGAATTACGTGAAGTGTGATGAGAAGCAATGCAAAATTAGTAGAGAAAGACATCTTACGCTTTTCTTGGGGATAAATACATGTTCTTTTATAGAGTAATGAAACATTGTTTGTATGTATCAGTTCAATTAGTGTATTACGATTGGTTGAAATCCTTTGGTACACAACCTAAAGCCCACCCTGCATTTGTTTGCGGTGATGTAGAATTCTGAGTTTACTTGTGTTTCGGAAAACGTGTACAGCGCACAGTATGCATCATGTGATGCCAAAATCGTTTTTGATTAAACCCTGATATAGTTTTCAGTCAAAACCAGAGTTTAAAACATCAATTCTTTACTTTAATAGCAGTCTCTGCCACAGCACTTCTAACTTTTGATTGGTGTTTTATTTCTTGAGATTTAGCATGTTGACTTTTAAGATTCATGAACGCATCTTTAATTGCAAAAGAATTTGTGTTGAGAAGTACCAATTCAATCAAAGAAATTTTCCTTAGTGGGCAGAGAACAGCCAAATTTTTATTGAATTTTCACCATTTTTCAAAGCCAGAGAAATAAGATGTGAAAATAACAGAATATAGCAGTTGATTATAAATAAGTGACTACATTACATTTCTGTGATAATGACTTTATCGCTTTTCAACACTTATGATCCAAGCTTATCTTATCAGTTAACACTTTATAAAGTAATTAACATTAGTTCTAATACAACAATTACTCTAATGACAACATAGATAATGGAAAATCGTCATATTCCTCCAAAAAAATTCCATAACATCTCTACGCAATGAGATATATCATAGAAAATGCTATAAAAACAGTGAAAAAACATGTTTTTTTTTATTTTACTTGAAAAATTGAACAGCTAGGCTTAAATAATGTATTGAGAGCTGATAGGAACTTGGGTATACTGCATCTTGAGAAAGAAAAATTTTGCATCTAGCGTGAGCAGTTGCTGAGTTATGGCCGTTTTTTTGATTTTTGTTGCATTGCCATGGAAACGCGCTTTGAGGAGGCGCAAAACAAAAATTCAACGAAAAAATTTTGGTGGTAAATTGAATTGGTGGTTGAATCACAACTTTTGGAAAAGTTTCTAAGAAATTGAAGAAAGTCATCGAAATTTGGTACAGCCTATTTGTCATGCTCCCTGTAAAATGTGTCCAATAATTACCCCTGTCATAAGTTGAAAAATAGGTAATTATTGGACACCCATTGAACAAATTTAGCATCTACCTACTGTTGTTTTTTGGGATTATTTTCCGTAGTCAATATAGCAGCGGTTTCTATTATGTAATTAGCTGCAAAAGTACAAGCCTAGACCAAAAAAAGAATGAACTGAAACTGCTTTGAAACATGCAATAGCAGATAGTGAAAAAAACAATGTTTTAGATTGTAAAAATTTGTTGTTGTTTTTGCTGTTTGATTTGCTTAAAACAAAGTTTTAAACGTTCTTTTCATTGTGTAATTCCTGGAGTTATATTACACTGCATGCTACTAACTATGAAGTGAACATCACTACAGAATAATTTATCAAAGTTAAGGTTAAAACTACAAGATTTTGTATAAGTTTTGCTCACAATTCGACTTATCACATGACCAAAACACTTCTATTCTAACTGGCTTGTAACTACAAAACTAGGTGGGTTGTAATTTTTTAAATTAAACAAGGAAACATTTCGTGAGGTACTGGACTGCTAAATTGATGTGTTAATATCGCAAACATCGTGCTTTTTTGTGATATAAGTAAGCTGTTGTGATGTTAATTCATGCTACACAGGTTTCTGATATTTCAGTTCTTAGTAATGCATGCGAATTGACAAATGGAATGCAGTCCAGCCTTTACCCCAATAGTGTCCAACAAGACCTCAAATGCAGGGCTAATTATTGGACAAGAAAATGTCAAAATTTCAGCCCAGATAGACCTTACAGAGCACGCAATTCATTTCTTAATGGAAGAGGGATAGATGTCCCATGTATTCAATACATTTAGTTTAACTCAAATGCTTAACTTGTTAAAAACTTTCCAAGGTTTTTCATAATTGTCCAATAATTACCCAATCTGACTATAGCTGTTTATTCAATACCGAAAGCTTTATGCGCGACTTTGTAGAAGACAAAGCACATTGGCTTTGCAATCTAGTTTGCTTCGACATGTTGGTGTCACATTGACCAGAGTAGAAAACCCACTTTGATGCAAGTAAGTGGACGACAAAGGAAGTAAGATCTGTAAAGCTGGATTACCAACAAAATCTCATAAATGTACAATACAAGTATTTCCCCCAAAACTCTTGTTGAAAGGCGTAGCCTATGTTCAAAGTCGTTTTTGGCAGTGGAGTTACATTTCATTTCCAAAAATTCTTCTTGCAAGTTATCATCGGAAAAAGTACACTTAAATTCTTGTTTCAGTCATTGGAGATGAAATTCAATTTCCAACTCTGAACTTAGCTGACCTTTAAGATTTATACTTTTCTCCAGAGCTGCGTCAAAGCTGAGAAAAAAGGTTTCATTTTCGATTTCCCTTTTAAACTCAGTGCTGCCACAGCCCAACTTTGCTATACAAGCACGTATTGCATTGTAGTCATTCATACGGTTAGTGTTTTTGCCTTGCAAAAGCAGATTCATATGATTGAAAGATTCAAAAATATCCACAAGGTATGCCAATGTTAGTTGAAATTTTTCTGATGTGAATGACAACAGAAAATCCTGTTTCCCATGCAATTCAAGAAATTGCCTGACTCCTCTCACGGCATAAACGCGAGCAAACATATCGAAGGCTTAGAGCCAGAACTGGCTATGTCCAAACAGGCACTTTTGAGAAAATCACGTTTTAAAGTTTGGCGTTTGTAGTTTTAAAGCTGACAAATTAGATAAAGATAATAAATTCAAATTTCAGTTAGAATTAACTGTTGTTTGTGTACATAATGCTTGGTGTAACTTTGATTTTTACTGAAACATGATTTTAGGTGTGAAAATTGCCTAAATTGGACGTGGCCACTTTTGGCAGAAAAATAATTTCTGCTTTTTTTTAATTAACATGGACATAGCCGGATGTTAATAGTACAATACTCGGTGAAAACTAACTCGCAGAGTATGCTTATCACCAGTGTTCTCATTAAGTCGATTTTTTTCAGCGAATCAAGTATTTGCTGGAACAAGAGCAAATAATTTTTGGCAATATGGTAACCTTAGCTTTAGAAAATTCGACAAATTTGTGGAAATATGACATTTGGTGTACTTGGATAACAAATTGGTACAAAATTTAGGGCTCATAAACATCCTTTTAGAGCATTGGGTGCAATTGTTTCAAGAAAATATGGGTACTCGCCGATGAGCCTAAAAGTTAAGAGAACACTGCTTATCACTCATAATAATATTTAATGTTCTGCATTTATTAACACCATAATAAAACAAATTGTATCTTCTGAAGTTCAGTCATTTCCATCAATCATCGTCCTCCCCTGAATCTTCAGCTGCTGGTTCTGAAAGACGATCTCGTGCTTTTTTCAAAGTTGGCAAGCAGGCAAACCAATCATGTACTTTCGGTGGAATGACTTGTTGGGCATAAAGTTTCCTGAGGTCTTTTTTGGCTGCTGTGATAGGAATTCTTCTATCGTAAGCACAAAGAAGTTCATGTGAATGGTTTGGTTGACTATGAGCAAATATGTAAATTTCTTTAAATTTCTCCGTATAAGCATACCTGCAAAATATTACTCCAGGCGCAGTTTTCATGTACTTAAAGCTTTTGACCAAACGCCAGTTGACCATTTTACCATCAGTATTGCGGCACTTGTTTTGAAGAAGCCCCTGTGCAAGTTTTTGGAAGTCATAGAAGTCTTTATGGTGACAATTGAAAACTTTGTATGGGTTTCTGCATCAACCTCGACAAAATATCTGAACCCAGTCCAACATAGTAAAGACATCCGCATGCCTCTTCATACACTCAATTGCAGAATGCATGGAATCACATTCCATGTGAGAGTGACCACTCTCTAGAAAGTTGTGCATGATTACTTTTAGAGGTGCCTGCATAAAGAAGCATAAAGCTGTACTGCATAAAGGAACATTGCAGCCACATTTTGGTTGCGATTTTAGCCACCACAAATATCAGAGAATAAAAACACCTCAAAAACCTACTGGGGAGCTGACGAATCCAATCATAAAGGCAAGTTGCAATTTCGTTGCTTCTACGTCCTCCTTCAACTTCTGACCAGTGATAACATAATGCATCATTCGGCATGGCGAGATTGTACACACATCAGTTATAAACGCACAGCTTATGACTGTAGTACAGCAGCGAGGCAGGACTACTTGAAATCTGAAGAACACTATGCGTGTCAAATATTGCAGACATAAAGTTATTGTCTTAGTAGCTGTGAGCTGTGTCAGCCGTCTTAACTAAACAAACAAAGCTTCTATTTAAACAAGCTTCCTCTTTTCTTTTGAGATGAACTCGATACTCCTCTGTAAAGTCTTCCTTGTCTCTTCCTTTAAGCATTTGGAGTTTTGTGCTATTTGAGCATTGATCCTTTTTAGGGCAAAAAAAGGATAGTTTGTATTCTTTGCAGAAACTTTTATGATTAACTCCTTTGACTGATGCTTCCAGAGAATTAGTGACTTTGCATTCTTTTCGATACAGAGCATACATTTTGGAAATCGACAATGCTTGATCCAAGTATAACCTACAAGTGTCTCTTCTAGTATAGTGTGATTCAATTCTCGAAAAATTCTCAATATGTCTTTTTTCACAAGCGCCTTTGAAGGTTCATTTGTTTCGTTTGCAGTTGGTATGTTTGCCAGGTTTGTCTTCAGCAATAAATGCTTTGGCTTTGCCACAATTCTTCAGAGCAGTGTCAAGATGCCTGTGGCCAATAATTAATATCTTCAAGAAAAATTTTTTGCATGCACGTTGATTTTTGTTTTCGCTATTGGTGAATGAGTAAGAAATACTTCGAGTTTTTTTGTGACAGATATTGTTCACCTCTAGCCCTCCGACATTGTACATCGCAGACTTTAACTCGAGTCAATATTAAGTCTTTCTGTTTTGAGTAGTCTCTTAACTTCCAATTTTTGTCACAAATTTGAGATCTTTTTTTTCTTCAGCAAAGTTTTCATTGCATTTGAATCTGCACCTTTCCCAGTCCGCTTTCTGAGGAGCTCTTAATGCTTGAATGTCACCATTTGAAATTGTGTATTCCTGTCGTGATAAGTGCAGAACTTTTCGCTTATTCTTTTTCCATTCTTCTGGATTAGATTTTCTCTTTCTTGTCCCAATACCATTGTTTTTATTGTTGCTATCAGATTTATTATCCTGGCTTATGCTTAGTGTTGGAGAAATATTTTCAACTGCTTCTTGACAAGAATATTGCTCTACTTCTTGCTCATCATTACTGCAGTCATCTTTGTTGTCAGTTGGTTGATAGCAGTGTTCCCATTAAGCCGACTTTTTTCAGCAAATCAACGATTTGTTGGAATAAGGGCAAATAATTTTTGGCAATGTGGTAGGCTAACCATAGCCTAGAAAAATTTGACAAATTTGTGGAAATATGACGTTTGGTATACTTCAATAACGAATTGGTTTGAAATTTAGGGCACATAAACATCTTTTTAGAGCATTGGGCACAATTGTTTCAAGAAAATTTGGGCGCTCGCCGATTAGCCCAAAAGTTGGAGGGAACACTGGGTGATAGTCAGGATCATCAATATCACAGTCAAGATCTTCCTCAATTACCAGATCCAAAACATCCAAAGTACTTAGGTTTTGCCCTGAAAGATAAATGGCTCATTGTCAAAACTATTTGTCTTTGTGTGCAGTACAGTATTTTAAGTTATCGTAACACCGTTTGAATGAAAAGCACTCAGTTTTTTCCATCTAGTAAAAAATACAAAGTTATTGTAAAAACGCGGAGATATTTTTCTGCCTCCATACAATGCTCAAAAGAGTAAAATCAGTCTTGAACTGTAAATATTGATACCACCGTCACTTAAAATGAAAAAGAGGTTTGTACTCTTTGCTTTACATTCCTAATATAAAAAGTATTTTCTTTAGCTGTATCATAAGTAATATGCACGTACCTTTTGGAACAGACATGACAATCTGCAAAAATCTTAAAAGTGACAGAATCAACTTTTTCAGATGTAGCATCAACTCAACATTTGTTTAATACTACCAAGAATGATCTAAAACTGCCAAATTGTTCAGTTGATGCCAATCGCCACCTAAAAGATCTTTCTTTGATCCCATTCATTTTACTAAAACAGAAGCTGAAAATAAAGCACTTGTTTTCATTGTTTGATAAGAATCCTATTATTGAATCTTACTAAAATTCCAACAAACTCATTTATTTCCTTCCCATTCTTCCAACAATTGTGCCAATTACCACCTGTTATTGCTTTTTATCTTTTTAGTTCCATAATTATTCCTCACTTCAATAAAATTGCTGCTCTTGGAAGCCGCAAAAGAAAATAACTTTAAAGAGATTACAATAAGTAGGAACAAATAGTGTGAAATTTGGTCTCTAATAGACAAAAAAAATACGTAGGTTAAAACGCGTGAGATTTTGTCACTAACAGATATTTGTAGATTTTATTGAATTGCTAGAGCATCAAAAAGATCAGCGCAAAATCATTAACTTCCAATAACAATATCTGTTCATGTCCATTTCTTTGAAGGGCTTGTGTGCCAGAACTGGCTATGTCCCACGCAGCCAGTTCTGGCATAATGAAAAAATTGACTTGCCCAAAAAACACTTTGCTGAATGGGTAAGGGTTCAAAAATTTTTGTACATAAACTACTTTCTATTGCAAGTTCAATAATTGCAAAAACTCATTTTCACCAAAAATGGACATAGACAGCTCAGGTTCTGAGCCCTCGATATTATTACCTTTGACAGCCGGGGAGTGGCCGTATTAAACAACAAAGTTTCGTAAGTAGAATCCATTTCTTTGCGCAAGTGCTGAAACAGTCTTGTGTTGGTAGCACTTGCTTTGACGAAATTGACAATTCTAATTGTATTTGCAAGATTAAATACCCATTGAAAAGTTTTTTAGTAATACTGTCAGAGAAGGCGACAATTTAAAGTGCATCAATCCCCCCTCATATTCAAAACCCATGTTCTACCTAGCGTTAAAATGTTGCATTTGGGCTAGAAAGAAGCCATTTAAATTTTTTTGAAATTTTATTGGTGCCTAGGGGTCCCACCCAGGGGTCAAAATCTCAAAATTTGTCAATTTTTGAAAAAACTTACAATTATTCTACAGATAGCAATTTTAAGTGATCCTGTTGTTGATAATTGCATTTAGGATAAAATTCTGCACCATTTAGAACTTTATTCCACGTTTTTGCACCAAATATGAAGCAGCATTAACCAAAATCATTGAACTGGAATGAAATCGCTACAGCGAGTTTAAATACTATTGCCCAGAACTTCATTGTTTTAGTAGATAAAGACATGGAGTTTTTTGCAGTTGATATATCTACTGGAAAACTGTGCATATCTTGGAAGAGATATTGCATGAAGGTTCTCAGTTAATGCAACATTTCAACTCTCAGTTTATCAGTAAAGGTTTTAGCAAAAAAGTCTAGTTTGCAAAGTAAGGTACATTAGACATTGCTTTGATGCTGACCATAAAGTCTAACTTTGTCTGTGTTATGCCGTGACTACCTATAGCGTGGCTATTGCATACTGCGCATGATTGGAAGAACTTGAGTGTTGCATATCATCAATTACAATGTTGCGTGCTAACCAAGAGGTCAATACAATAAAAATATTTTGTTTTCAGATAATTCGATGCGCAATAAGGTTTGAAGTTAATTAAGTAAAATGAATTGTGCAATATATTTGTAGCTGTGTGGTAATTTGGAGGTGACATTGCATCTTCAACATTAAAAAGTTAGGAAGATTGAGTTCCACAACTAACCTCTCAAATACTGCAAGAACTCGTAAAACAAGTGCTATATTTGGGTTAGGAGAAGGAATCACTGAAGCTGATGGCACAATCAAGTCTCATCTGAGCCAAGTACTTTGTTTTTTGGTAGCATAAGAGTCTTAAGCAGTAGTGAAGACAGTAGTAGTGCAACTGAAGCTTGTAATACCAATGCATGAAACGACATACCAGGAAATTCTTTCGCTCTTGCAACTCATGAATGTTGGAAAACTGGAACAGAGGCTTTTATTCCGTCCGACGTTTTATCTTCACCAGAGTTAGTGGCTATGGCAACATGAGTAAAAACTATGTCCTTTCAACAATTTACATGCACATTTGTAGAAGAAACTGATGGAGATCTTGGAAAAGTCAAGCTTCTTTAGGTCGTTAAAAACGGAGATTAGAATAGCTTTGCCAACATGACATCGATATCTAGACCATAATAAAGCACTTTAAAGATAGCTTTGCCATAAGCGCTAGTGGTAAATAATGGAGCACAAAGTAGCTTGACTTCATCTCTTGTACCCACTGCAACTACAAGGCATTCTTCATTAACATGTTTTTGGTTATGAAACTGCAAAATTTTAAGAGTCCCATTGCAGAGAAGCGAAACTTGGTGGAACCCATTGACTTTTTGATGTGGTTACAACAGATTTTGTTTAACTTTTCTTTGAGATCTGTCTGCATGAGCATATGAGAGCTTAATTTTTGCAGAGTCTCCATCAGTTTCTTCAACAAATGCACTTGCAAATTCATTTGTTGAGCTGGCATTATTTTCATTTGTGTTGTCATAGCCACTAACTTTGGTGAAGATAAAATGTCGGAAGGAATAAAAGCCTCTGTTCCAGTTTTCCAACATTCTTATGAGTTGCAAGAGTGAAAGAATTTCCTGGTTTGTCATTTCATACATTAGTATTACAAGCTTCAGTTTAACTGCCACTGTCTTCACTAATGCTCAAGACTCTCGTGCTACCAAAAAACAAAGCACTTTGCTCAGAAGAACAAGTTTTACTTACTTGCTGCTTGGCTGCCTTGTCTCTCAGCAGCTTGCTTTTCAGTTTATCTTGCAGTACTTGTTCACGAGAAGCAAATGATGCAACTTTGTCCATCTTCATACAATGAAAAAATTGTTGATTTTCAAAATCTTTAATCAATGATTCTGCAGTAGGTGGCGAAATTTGAACATTTTGTCTGATTCCAGCTGTTGTTGCTGCCGATTAGTTAAGGTACTGACTGCTGGTTGGTTTGCAATTGGAATAGCTCTTAGTTTTAAATGTTTGTCTCAACAGTTTTAACATTTTTTGGCAAGCTTTTATTTCTAACATCATCCATGAATATGTTAGCTTTCTTGTAAAAGATGCTTACTTGAGCAAACACTTGCTTAGATGCCTGTATCCTGGTTTTGCTTTCTGATATACCTTGTTGATAATGATACAGCAAAAAGCAAGGACTTGGCATGACAATGACAATTAAGAGTCTGTGATTGTGCCATCAGCTGCTGTGATTCTTTTTCCTAACCCAAATATAGCACTTGTTTTACGAAGTTTTTGAGGCATTTAAGGGTGTGCTTGCAAAACTCGTTCTTGCTAACTTTTGAATGTTTAAGATGCAATATCACTTCCAAATTACCACACAGCTACAAATATATAGCACATGGCATTCTAATTAAGTTAATTAATTTGCACGCAACATTGTAATTGACAGAGGTGGAGTCGAGGACACAAGGCTCGAGGCCAAGGCCAAGGACACAAAAAAAATCCGAGGCCAAGGCCAAGGACAGCCTTTCCGAGGACAGACACTCTCGAGGCCAAGGACAGGAATGCTCGAGGCCAAGGACCAAGGACACAAAGCGCAAGTGCTCTCCAAAAAAAAAAAAAAAAAAGGTCTTCACAAAAATTTTTCAGGCGATCTCCAAAAAAAAAAAAAAAAAAGTTCTTCACAAAAATTTTTCAAGCGATCTCCACGAAAAAACCCTTTCCAAAAAATTTTTCAACCGCTCCACAAAATTTTAACTTTCCAAAAAATAGTGCTGTCCTCGAGCCGAGGACAGGCCAATTTTCGAGGACTTGAGGCCTCGAGGCCAAGGCCAAGGACTTGACCTTCGAGGCCAAGGCCAAGGACTTCAAAATCTGTCCTCGAGGACGTCCTCGAGGCCAAGGACGTCCTCGAGGACTCCACCTCTGGTAATTGATGATATATACGTCGTACTCTAGTTCTTCCAATCATGTGCAGTATGCAATAGCCACGATATAGGTAGTCACAGGATAACGCAGACAAAGTTAGACTTTATGGTCAGCATCAAAGCAATGTCTAATGTACCTTACTTTGCAAACTAGACTTTTTTGCTAAAACCTTTACTGATAAACTTAGAGTTGCAAATGTTGCATAAACTGAGAATCTTCATGAAATATCTCTTCCAAGATATGCACAGTTTTCCAGTAGATATATCAACTGCAAAAAACTCCATGTCTTTATCTACTAAAACAATGAAGTTCTGGGCAATAGTATTTAAACTCGCTGTAGCGATTTCGTTCCAGTTCAATGATTTTGGTTAATGCTGCTTCATATTTGGTGCAAAAACGTGGAATAAAGTTCTAAATGGTGCAGAATTTTATCCTAAATGCAATTATCAACAACAGGATCACTTAAAATTGCTATCTGTAGAATAATTGTAAGTTTTTTCAAAAATTGACAAATTTTGAGATTTTGACCCCTGGGTGGGACCCCTAGGCACCAATAAAATTTCAAAAAAATTTACATGGCTTCTTTCTAGCCCAAATGCAACATTTTAACGCTAGGTAGAACATGGATTTTGAATATGAGGGGGATTGATGCACTCTAGGCGACATACAATATCAGTCTGTGTATCTTAGTTTACTTTTGTCATCTTTATAAACACAATGGCAAGATTATGTGTGCCCCCCTTACAAATCTTTTGTGCCCCCAAGTTTAAGAACCCCTGATTTAGTGGGAAACTGGTATTTGAATGTTCATATTCTATGAACTTTGAAAATACCTCAATGTTACCAAAAAGCAAAGTCATAGTGCACACCCACAGATAAAGCATTGAAGTATAAAATGGTAGTGATATCCACTTGTTCTCTATGAAGCATGATCTACGTTACTTGATTTATCAAAAATTCTGCTGCAACTTTAAATTGCAAAACCTTATCAATAGACTTTTTAAGTTGCAATATTTTTGATTGTTTATTGGTTTTGAAAATTTATAGTTGATGACTAAAAGCAAATTATCCAATTTAGTCGAAATAACAAAAAAAAGAGATAATATTGTGCCTAACTTTGCTCACCATACGCATATGCAACCTCCAAATCTGTCTTGTGCTAATATAATACTCATATTAGAGTAATTTTTTACAGTGATTAAGATTTACTGTTTCAATTAGTAGTGTTTAATTGCAGCAATGGAGCAAATGCAGTTCGAAAGCGAAAGAAGGCTTTTGCACTTTGCAAACCAAAGTAGAAGTCATGATTTTCTGACTGATGTAACTGTTAAAGTGAAAAACACCTACATTCCTGCACATCGTCTTGTTTTGTCCTGTTATTCACATTTTTTCAAATCTATGTTTGAAGTCAACATGAAGGAGAGGTTTCAAGATGTTGTAGAAGTTGAGCTATTTGAAGGGCATTTGATTAAAGAGTTGATTGAATTTATGTACACACAACACATGGATGTCAACAATGAGAATGTGATAGAATTGTTAAGAGCTGCAGATTATCTGCAGCAAGATGATGCCAAACATTTTTGCTTTAAATATTTACAAAGCATTATCAGAATTGAAAATTGCTTTGATATTCTTTCGGCAGCTGATACATTCATGGATGATTCAACCAAATCAAAAGCATTTGATTTGATCTCAAGAAATGCAAGAAAAATTTTGTTTAGTGATGATTTCAAATCTCGTTCAAAAGAAGTCATTGCTTTGTGTTTGTCAAATCTTCGAAATTTTGGCGTTCAACACAAAGTCGTATACCAGGCTTTGCTAACATGGATCAAGCATGATGAGGATGTTCGAAAGAGTACATTTACCAAACTTTTTAAACTTGTGCCATTTACTCGAATCTCGACTGAGTTCTTGGAACATAGTGTGCTGGAAGAAAATCTGGTTCAAGAAAACATTGAATGCTATAATTTGGCCATGAAAATACTTGGTCAAAAATTGGCTGGCATAGACACAACCAATTTAACAAAAATTGTGAGTGTTGGAGGAGAAGAAACTGGCTCAAAAGTTTCTACCATCTATCCTGTTCCTTGTGATTCTTTAAATGAAGTTAAATATCCTGATTTACCAGTGAAAGTTTGTGCTCATGCAGTAGTGCTCTTCAGTAATATTCTATATTGCTTTGGTGGATTCATTAATGCTAAGAGTTCTAATTATTCTCATCGAGTATTTGCATTGAATTTAAACAGTCACCAATTGGAATGGAAAGAAATGGCTTCAATGAGAAGAAAGAGGCCTGATTTGGGAGCAGCAGTGTTTCAAAATCATATAGTTGTGACTGGTGGATATGCTGGTCCCTCGATAAAGACGGTTGAAATATATTTACAGGAAGTGAATCAATGGGAGGAGTTGCCATCAATGCGAGTTTGCAGAAGTGGTCATGGGCTGGTAGTTTGCAAAGCCTCTTTATATGCCATTGGTGGCAAAAATGATGTTAATGGTTTTGAAAGTTCTGTAGAAAAGTTGGAGAGTTTGGATGAAGAATGGAAATCTGTTGCATCAATGAAATGTGAAAAGAGCTTTTTTAAGGCAGTGGAAAATTCTGAATTTATTTATGCTTTAGGTGGACATCTTGTTAGTAAGCAGACAATGGGTAACGTTGAAAAGTACAACCCTGCAGAGAACCTATGGAGTTTGGTCAGTAATTGCATCATTCCTAGATTTGACCATGCAGCTTGTGTTATGCAGGGCAAAATCTATGTGGTAGGAGGCTATAACCCGAAGGGACTTGTGAAAAAAATTGAGTGTTATGAGCCTTGCAATGATTTATGGAGCATTGTTGCCACTTCTCAGTTTTGCTTGCATAGATTTGATGTATTTGTGGTGTAGTGCAGTTTGCAAGCAATTACATCAATGCTGATGCTTTTAAGCAGAGTGCAGCAAATCCTTTTATTTTCTAATGAGTCAGTGTTCACATTTCGTCAAATCCATTTGATATGATTTGAGTTTTCGTTTTGTAAATCATACAATTTTCGTGTTATCCAATTTCCATGTTTTGGTGTGTACATTTGAGCTCAAAAGCTTAGCGATTTTTCTATGGTTAACAACGAAATTTAGAAGCATATTTACTTGCACCCAAGAAACATACCGATTTGCTGATAACAATCGCCTTGTGGTTACATAGGTTTTTGCTTTATATGGTATTAATGTACTTACTGCTGTCACTGTATTTTATGTGCTAAAAAAAAGTTTTGTTTGAATCGTTTGCATGCTTTCTGGCCTAAAGTTGACCAATGTGGAAGCCCAGAAAAGAGGCTTTTGTGCTGGTAGTCTTTAGACCAGAAAGCACGCAAACGATTAAAACATTAAAAACTCTGGCCCTCAAACGTCAAAACATCTCAATAAATTATTAAGATATTTTTTGTTGATATTTTGTGTTGCAAGTGTCTGTGGCCTTCTAGAAAATTTTAAATGGTGTTATTTTTGTTTAGTTTTTCGTATCAATGTCAGTGTTATTTGGTTGTTGTTGTTAATTTTTTTTTGCCGGTTTTGTTACTTGCAGCAGGTAGAACGGTTCAATTTAAGCTACAGCTGTTTGTTATGACGACTCTAGACATCCTCCTAACAAGTTGAAAGACCAGGCCGGCTGAATGGGATTTAATCTGTATTAAACCTTGTGGTCCATGCTGCTTTGCATATTAAAGAGCGATGATTAGTCTGAGTCATCAACGAGCACTGTATTCAATTTATTCTTTTGTTTCAAATTATTAAAATGGTTTTAATTATCATGCATAACAGTGTATTTTCTTAACAGGGTATCAGTATAATATACTGTACAGTGTAGCCTTTTAGTTATTTTATTAACTCAATGTGTTTTACAATTACCTGAAGCAGTTGTGAATTAGAGGCTATGATGGAATTTGAGAACGGTTCCTCAGTTTTTCGAACTGTTGTTTTGACCAGTGCAGAAGGGAAGAAGCAAGTGCTGCACATCCACCAAGATTCTGACTCGAAATTGGAGGCTATGTTCAACCCCAGTGAAATGTTCCAATCAGTTCCTTATAAGGAAAGAAATTTACCAATGTCTTTTTTCAACCCCCCAAACCAACCTCGAAAGCCCCACCATTTCCACTCCAGATCAACAGGTGTATTGGACATGTCAATGCCCAGCAATAATTGTGATTCAAACTATGAATCGTCTGCCCATCACAAAACATGTATTGTCAAACAATAACAATAATAATAATAACAGTTACAGTGCAATGCATTTAATGCCACCTGCTGAGGATTTGCACTTACACAACCAAAATGCGCGGTCGGAATATATAAATCATTTGAATAGTCTTGATCTGGATCACAACAAAAAAAGATATCGTCATCCGAGAATAGAAAGAAAACGAGCTTTTCATTCTCAGGTAATTGTTCAAAGTTTATTTTGATCTCTAAAGCAGAAATCATGTTACATTGCTTCATTCGTCTTTTATTGATTTATGGAACTAATTACTTTGCGTTGTACCTTCCCACACCAACACAAAGCACTCGGTTTTGAGTTCCATATGCAAGTTTTATGTCAGGCTGTGCTCCACGGCGTATAGCCTGCTTACTCAGCCAATGGAGAAATAAACGTTAAGTGTCTTTTGCAAATACGCAAAAACAAATTGCCATTTCAGGAATTGGACTGGGTGCCAGCAATCTTTTGATCTCTAACCTGACGGTATACCAACTGTTCAAAGTGCTTCCTACAGTCCATGTTATTACAACATTTCTAAGCAATGCAAGTTAGCTATGAAATTTTCGTCGTATGCAGTAGTTATCCCTTTTTTATTGCGGATAAAAAATTCTATTTTATTGAATAGAAAGAGTAACTGAGCAAAATTTTACTTTGAGCAAGCTGTTAAACTTGATCAAAAATTTATGATGAGCAAGTTGAAAAATTTACGTAGACAAACCTGAGCGATGTTTTCATTTCAATTGTTGCTTATTTTAAATATCCAAACTCTTACACAAAACTTTTGCCACTCGAAATATTAAGAAAAGTTTTGTTGGTTTGTCTATTATCTGCTTTTTAACAAATACAAAATTCCATCGGTTATCTCAGTCGATTATGTTTGAATATGTTTGCCTTGGGTGCTATAATTCGAAGAAATCGCATAAATTGCTCCTTTACTGGAAAGAAGAAGTTAATATTCAGTATTACTCTCTTCACAGAGGCTAATGTGACATTTGTTTTTTTTAGATAACACATGGCCGATCCAAGTCTTTTCCAGAATTACTCGATATGAGGAGAATGGCAAATGAGTCAGGGTGCATGCCAGCTAGAGAGGCACCTTATCAAAATGGTTTTAGTGATAAGTATAACGAGAGGTGGGTGGCTGAGGAACGGAACAATTTCGTTAGGAAGGTTTTATGCCATCTGAAATTTCTATCTACTTTTTGCATTGATTATGACTCAAATTTAATCTAACCGAAACTTAAATCCGTTCTCATAATACTAATCCAATCTCTGTAAAATTCTGAGACCCTTACAAAAACGAATAAAAAATGCGCGATTAAATATTCTTTTGTTTTTGTTTCAATGGTCTCTTTTAACTTGAAATTTTGCGGTAAAATAATCCTCCTATTATATTTTTATTATTGGCAATTATTATCTTTCAAGCTTATATTTGTGAGGTTGTAGCACTAAACGTGGTACAAGTAATTACAAGTAAAAGGTCCAACCAAATTTTCTTCACTAAACGAATTTTTTTCACCAAATATTTTTTGTCTTTTTCTACTTATCTCTTATGCATGTGATATGATTGTAAGGTTCGGAGAACACCCTTAAATTCCGACCACTGATTTGCAATTAAGACTAGGTTAACTTCAAAACACGTTCAAGTTCGTTAAAGATTTTGCTCGTGGTTGTACCTGTAGAAAAATAGAAAATTGGCATAGTTGTCATTGTGATGATGGGGGGATCTTTGAGCGATGTAAGCGCTTTCTTTGAGCAAAACGAGGTCAAGAGCTGAGGATCATAAGCCAATTACACTACAGTCCGTCCCCACTAGAATGTGTCATCGCTATTCGCTGGCTGTATGAAAGACGTATGGTGGTGTTCCACTGGCGATAATTGCTTGCAACAAGTAACTTGCGATGATCTGCGCTTTTGCCTGTTTGTTTTTTTTTTTAATTTGTAGGTGTTACTGTCTAGCTAATAGTATCGTACCTTTGCAAAAGTAGTAAAACATAATCGTAGATTGCTTTTCCCTTGAAAAATAGTTTTAAAAATTTCAAAACCAACAAATAATCCGCACCTTTGCGCAAGCTTAATAAAAACAGTCCAGAAAATGAAAAAAAAAGTTTCTTTGTTTGCAGTATAATTGCGTTTTGTTCGCACAAAAGTTCTAGAAAGCATTTTTCAATCAATTGTCTGAAGATGTTAGCAATGTCACGAACAGATGTTAATTCAAGGTAGTCAAAGAAGATGTGTCGCGTAGATGTACATTTTAATAAAAAAATATATATGCCGATTTTTAACCTAAACTTTTGAAAAATCGCGTTTGAAAAGGTTGTAAAAATGTGCTCTTGCCAACGACCACTTTTAGACCACACCGGTAGCGACAGTATGTGTTTTTATGTCTATTACGTTTTTCTGTCAATGTTTTTCGTTTTGTCTGAAATTCAATTAAACTTTCCATTTCAAACACAAGCATACCAAAAGTATACGGCCAATTGACAAATGCTGCTTAGTGGTAAATTTTGGACGATCTCATTTTTTGTTTTTGTTCAAACAACACCCACAATATCTTATTATTTCAAAAGCAAAATGGTTCTCAACGCTCGATGATGCATTTTACATTTCAAAGAAGAATCTTCTAAAGATGCTGGGATAGTTTGCGGTTTTTTATGTGAAAAGGATTGTTGTTCATGATTGACTGCTTATTTTATTAGTCATAATGAACCTGTACCAATGAAGAATATAAAGACAGAAAATCCTGAAGTCAGAGGATTGCAGAAAAGCTCTCCGTTTGCGGAACTGAGTCATCATTCACGTAGTGCTTCATCCTTTGAACCAGTAAGTAAATATTGATCGTCAAGAGCTTTGATTCTCGACAAGGCTATACAAAGAAAGATAAGAAATATCTAACCAGTTATTTATTTCTACCATATAATTAAGTTTTTGTGTTAATTGAAGCAATGACCCTTATTCGAAACCTCACTTTTCACTTAATTTTTCATTTTAAAATTTTGGTGTCTTTGTCGAGCTTGACCAAATTGACAGCTTTGATTTTTGGTTCATGTCTTGGGGTGTGATCCAACTGGAATGGTAATTGTGGATTTTTTACTCTCTCCAATTCGTTTGAAGGGGTCGGAAAGAACCGACCTTGAGTTTTCAGATAATGTTGATGTTCAAAATTGGGCCATACTAACTCGTTACACGCTTTGGCGTGGACCGATTGTGGATAAATTAGAAATCATTTACCAAAACACTTAAGCCCTTTTCCATAGTAGGAAATTGCTAGAATTTTGCTAGCGATCGACTATTATGGCTCAAGATTTAAATTAGAAACATATAGAAAGAAACAGGTTTTGGGAAACAAGAGTTTGTAATTATGCATTATTTTTCGAACGTGTTAAGCACTTTCGTGTAGTTTCAATCAAGTTTAGCGAGGTTAGCTTTTTATTTAGTTTGCTGGCATGGAAGTTTGTGCTTACTTGAAAGAAGTCCATGATTAGTGACATTATGGTAATTTAATGTTCTACTTTTTTTTAAGTTTCAGTTCGGTTCCCCGTTCGGAATTCAAAATGTGATGTCGCAACAAGATAACGTGAATGCAGCAACATGGTCAGATGCTCAAGTTCAAAGTTAGTTCTTTAAATTATTCTGCTTTGTGCAGTACTAGTAAAACTTTTAGAATAAATTTGAAATTTTGGAGCATTCGCAACGGATTTGAAAGTTATTAGAAAAGAATCGCCTAGAATATTTTGAACTTTTTTAAGAGATGTTTTGACCAATAACTTGAACTAACTTCAATCCAGAACATGAGAGTAACGGCTGCGGTTAAAAGTTAAGGTCAAATGTTATGAGCATTACAGACAAAATGGTGAAAAGCAGTTAAATTTTATTAGCGATCTTAAAGTTGTGTTGGATGTTCAAGAGGCTGAATTTTAAAGGAACTTTCACCAGATTCTTTAATCTTGCTCAATTCGGGCTGTCACAGAAATTGCTGTGAATTAGATTTTAAAGGAGACATATGGATTTTGAACGAAACGAGTTTTTTTCTAAAATCATTCTTTTAACGTCCGTGACGTCATTCTGCAGCATAACTTGCGACTTGTGAGTTCATTTGCACCGTATTATATGCTCTTTGTTGTTTGCTTTATCTTAAGTATGTGTAATT